>CAJHQQ010002094.1:0-72863 GCA_905132885.1 Moricandia moricandioides
CTGGGTATTAAAAAAGGTAGTAATAAAAAAAAAAGTTTTGTATAGTTGTGATAATAATTAATAAAATTCATACTAATTGAGTTAACTTCCCAAAAAACAAAGCCCATATTGTTGCTAAAGGGCTTTATCAGTAGGAAGGTATCGACTACACAGACACATTTTATCCGGTTATCAAACAGACAAGGTTTGGTAGTGAACATAGATTTGCCAGTTAGGCAGATAGATGTTAACACATCGTTCCTTCAAGTACATCTCAGAGAAGAGGATTTCATGTCTCAACCACCAGGTTTTACAGATTCTAATCATCCTACTCATGCCTGTAAATCTCGCAAGGCAATTTACGGTTTAAAACAGGCACCACGAGCTTAGTATTTGGAGTCCATCACAGCAGGATTCAGGAACTCCTTATATGACACGCTGCTTTTCATATGAACTTATGGTGACAACTATGTCAATGTGTTGGTGTATGTAGATTATCTGGTAACTGAGCAATCAACACTCATATAATGAGTCAGTGATGCTCTGGAAAACAGATTTTTGATAAAAGATATGGGCAACCTCAACTACTTCTTTGGCATTGAAACGATAACAACTCCGTCTGGTATTCATTTAATGCAACAGAAATATGTCACTGATCTCTTGCTAGAAAGCCAACATGCTCCACACCAAACCATTTGCTACTCCTCAGTCTACTTCACTGAAACTGCTGCTCAACTCAGGCAAACCACTTACTGATCCACATGAATATCGACGGTTTGTAGGCAGTCTTCACTACTTGGCTCTAACTCGCCCTGATATTTCAATAGGTTATCACAGTTTACGCATAGACCTACCACAGAGCATTGGCCAGCTGTCAAGAGGGTACGCACATCTCTCAGGAACATTGTATCAAGGGATCTTCTTGCGTAAACAAAACACATATGCACTGCATGCTTATTACGACACTTACTGGATTAGAGACCAGATGATTATGTCTCTACAAATGCCTACATTATCTACCTTAGTTCACAACCAATACGATTTTGTCAGGGGTAATATACAATCATGAGATCTACGACTGTCACATGTTTCGACAAAAGATCAATTAGCAGATGGGTTGACGAAACCACTGTCAAAAACCCTATTTCAGACTGCACGATCCAAGATTGGTGTAATTCAAGTCCCACCATTTTTCAGGGGGCGTATTATAGGAAATGTGATATACATAGAAGACCTACTTGTAAGTACTCTATTTTATGTTAACCCTACCTGTACATATATATATATATATATATATATATATATATGTACAGGTAGGGTTAACATAAAATAGAGTACTTACAGTATGTAATTAGTCTTATTACCTATTACCTATAGTATATATATATAATACACATATCTAATAAACGTATTCAATTAGTCTTATTACCTATATTATATGTCTGGAAATCTCTGAGGTCTATAATCAGAGTATGTAATAGGGTACCATCCCAATATGATACACCTTCTGTATATTTCATGTTTAGAGTTTACAATAGTATTTGTTTATTCATATAATTAATAAAAAACATAAAAGAATTGTGATTTTTTCCAATTTCCGTGATTTTTTATTATTTATATTCATTTAGAAAATCACTAAAACATTAATAAATTTAGTGTTAAATTAATGGCTTTGGAGAATTGGACTACATAGCAGTTTCCATGCTTGATTTTCTCCTAAAATCTTAAAATCATTCATTCTTTTCCCCAAATTTTTGCAACTCTTTCAGCTCGTGTAATCGCTAACAAACATAAGCCTACGCTAATCCAATAAATTCAAACGAATGTATTGTTTTGCAATGTATTTGATTTTTTAAAATGTTTTGTTAGGATTTAAACCTCAATTTTGTGCTATAGAATTTGGAATAAACTTGATACCAAAACCTCTCTTTTATTCATTCTTAAAAGAATAAGGTTTCACAAGAACAAAATAAAGATCACAAGATAAAACCACAAGCAAGAACTCTATTTATTTGCTAATCACTCTTGATCTCTCTTTATCTCTCTTATTGCTCTTGTCTCTTTTTCTAATCGGATGTATTTTCTTGCTGCAAAATCTCTCCTTATATAGTCACAACCTAAACCTAATCCTCTCTGCAAAAGGATTATTTAACTTGACTAGAAACTTGCTAACAAAGGAATCTTGGCATTGAGTTTAAATTAGGATTGGGCCCATATCATTACAATCTCCACCTTGGGCCCAAATCCATAACTCCATTGCGTCTTCTTCGTTGAGTAACGCCACTATCTCTTATTTGTCCTTTGACGATCCTTGTGACTCATACGCAGTCACTACCTCCATCCAGTCTTCTTTGCTTTGGTTTCTTTGCCAAACACAACTCGAGATTTTATAAGCTCCGCCACGTTTTCCCGTCGTTTCCGCCAACAGATCTTTCGTCTCTTCTCCTCAGACGTGAAGCTTCCCTAATGACATTCCACCTTACCGGTGTGATTCCGACGCCGACCAGTTCTGTCTCACTCAGAACTCGTCTTCACCTTCGACGCTCATAGACACAAACTTGAATCCGTGAAGTCTGACCACGCTATGCCTTCGTAATCCATTACTCCGTCACTGTGACATCACTTCAACTTCTCCGATGGACTTCATTGTGATCCTCCGCTTCACCACAGGTCATGACTCCGTAGCCTTTTGAAATTATTTTTCCCTTACATAATTTCTTTAATCATGTAGTGATCTTTGGTTTTGATACCTAGAAATCCCACCAAATACTTTTCACAATCATAACTTTGATTTTCTAATACTTTTCGCAGTAGCTCTAATCCGTGAGATTCCACCACTGATGCGCATCTTCTAGTGGTTTCTCATCCTTTACGGACTTGCCGTTACCACGAGACGACCTTTTCTTCGAGGATGATTAGACGAACTAGTTTCACCGGAGTTCTGCAGTTTTCCGGTAAGACCTTCTTCTAGTCTTATAAGCTTCTTTATTTCATAGTTATGACCTTCAGCTTCTTAGACAACGTTCTCCAATGCTTCTCCTGAACATGAGATACTCGTCTCCCTTCACCACTATTGGTGTTTAAGACGTTCTCTCATCAATCTTCCCCCTTTTTTTTAGTTTGGCAGCCCCGTTGAGTCTTATCTAGCCTGGGATACTCGTCTCCCTTCACCATTCTTGATGTTTAAGACGTTCTCTCAGGTAACACTTTAACATACTTCCCTTTCCTCCATCTGAATTGTTTGAGACCTATTAGCAATTTCCTTTGTTTCAGCTGCTCCACCTTGAACTAAAACACCCACCTCGTCTTATCCGTCACATGTAACGTTTATTGCTCCTTATTAGCTCTTTACTATCGATAAGAAATAACAATAGTTCCTTATTTATTATTTCTTCTTGTGCGAGGTGTCTCGATAGTAAAATTACTTGTGACGCTTTTTTTCTATTAGTGGATAGCAGGAAGTTCACAGCAATGCTGCAACTTCTGATCAGGTGCGTTTTCTTTTGACTGCTCGACATGATTAGTCGTAGTATCTATCTTGTTTGATACGTCTTTCTTCTTTACTGCTGTACTGATAGAATTGCTTTCTGCATCATTAACTTCAAACTTGAACCATGTAGTTGATGCATCCTCATCTAAGTTTGTTGCATAATCTGAGTTTGAAAAACTTTCAATGCAATACTTTGAATCCTTCTTGAATCAATCAAGCCTTTGATTCTCCTTTGATGATGGTTTATCATTACTTTTTTCTTCATCCTTTGAAAGAAAATAATTATCTAGAGACTTCCCACTATCAGCTTCCTTACTTGACTCGTTTTCTTCTTTTGGAAGAAAATCTCCACCTCGAGCTGATACCTTTTTTGTCCCAAAACCATAAGGACTTGGTCCCTGAATCAGATTCTCACTGAAAAACTCTTTCTTTAGCTTCTTTCGTTTAACTTCTTTCTCAGCTTTTGGAGTATTCAATTTGCTCTTCTCAACAGTTCCTTGAAGAAAGTATAACCCGTCTTTGTATTTTCCTGAAATTACTTTCTTCTTAGCTTTGTAGAATTGAACCTTGAAGTTGTGTCCTACGTACCTGCAACCTGATTTTTCTAACATTTCATAAGAAATCAGGTTCCTACTCACTTCCGGCATGTATTTAACATCCTTGAGTATCACTTTAGTACCATCTGGATTTTGAATCTGAATCATTCCCGTTCCTTTGATGCTACCTTTGGTGTTATTAGCCATTAATACACTTCCCCCATCGTACTCCTTGAAATCAAATAAGACTTCTTTGTCATATGTACTATGGAATGAACAACCTGAATCCATGATCCATTCCTTGAGTGTATCTTGGTTGCTAACGGTTAACACTAATGGCTGCTCAGGCTCCTTTATAAAATTTGCAGAACTTGGACGTCTCCTTCTTTCAGGACATTCCCGTTTCCAATGGTCTTTTTTTTCCACAAATAAAACAGCTTGTGTTGTTCTCATCAAATCTCTGATTCAACTGAAACTTTCCTCTGCTTTTAGATCTCCCTCTCCAGTTATTGGAGTTTCCATTACCGTTCCATGACCTCTTCTGAACTCTTCCTCGTGACTCAACATACAAACCTTCCGAAGCTGGTTTACTTCTGTTAAGTAATCCTTTCTGCTTAAGTTCTGCTTCTTTAGAATAAGCTGAAGTTACAACTTCGTTTACGGTAAGCGTTTCTTTCCCAGTTCCGTATTGAAGTGTGTGAACCAATGGTTCATACGCTTCTGGAAGTCCCGACAATAGTTGGATTGCTTGATCTTCATCTGATATGGTAACTTTGAGACTCTCTAAGTCTGCAATTAGCTTCAGAAAGATATCTATGTTTTCTTCTATCGTCTTGTCCTCTTCCATCTTGTAGCACGAGAATTGTTTCTTCAAGTAGATTCTATTAGGGAGCGACTTCGTTTGGTAATTATTTTCAAGTGCCTTCCACATGCCCAATGCAGTTGTTTCATGCATAATCTTCCTTAGAATTGAATCACTCAAACATGTTCCCAATAGACTTCTTACTCTAAGATCTTTGTCAGCCTACTTTTGATCGACTTTTGCGTCCTATCCTTCTACTCCCTTTCCAGATTCTGTCAAGATCGTAAAGTCTTCCTTAAGAACTGAAAGTAAACCTTGGATCTCTAGCTGACCCATCATCTTGAACTTCCACATTCCGAAATCACCTTTACCATCAAATTTCTCCATCTCAAATCTTCCTAGAGTAGGTTCCATAATTCTAGCTAGCACTTCTAATCAAACCTGGATTGCTCTGATACCACTTGTTAGGATTTAACCTCAATTTTGTGCTATAGAATTTGGAATAAACTTGATACCAAAACCTCTCTTTTATTCACTCTTAAAAGAATAAGGTTTCACAAGAACAAAATAAAGATCACAAGATAATACCACAAACAAAAACTCTATTTATTTGCTAATCACTCTTGATCTCTTTTTATCTTTCTTATTACTCTTGTCTCTTTTTCTAATCAGATGTATTTTCTTGCTGCAAAAGCTCTCCTTATATAGTCACAACCTAAACCTAATCCTCTCTGTAAAAGAATTATTAAACTTGACCAGAAACTTGATAACAAAGGAATCTTGGCATTGGATTTAAATTAGGATTGGGCCATATCATTACACGTTTAGTTATAAATATGTTTGGTTTTTTCAGTCAAAAAATTAAATAAATATGTTTGGAGATGGTTTTTTTTAGTGTGGCCAGTTTGCAACGACCATCAACTTAACTAATAATCTAACTGTGGAAATCTCGGCAATTTGTTTTTCATGTAGCATGTGCTAATACATGTGTTTAAAAGCTGTCGTTTTCAACTTTGAGCAACCTACCCCTTATATTCATAAAAATATCTTAGTTAATATACCATGCTTGCAATGCCAAACCGATTTCAATTTAATAACTCTTCAATTTTTTTTTTTTTGCGTCAATAACCCTTCCAATTATTTGTTTGAGTTTCAGTGAAACTATATCGAGGCGTTTATTGTTTGTTTTTCTCAATTTCTATATGTTGTTACAAGTATGATTTTAATATTCACTCGATCTATAGAGTCATCCGTATTTTAACCCGGTGTCCATCGACACTAGTATTGGTGTCGGTGGACATCTTCCTACATCAAAATTTATTAAGTTTCAAGATTTTTAAATTGGACCCATAAATTTTTACAATTTACAAAAAATATCCAAATCGTGTTTAAACCCCATATTCATTATTTTAAATCATTGTTTAGGCTAAAATTTAACGATCCAAAGATAAAAAAAAAGTTGGCCAACCTTCACAGATCTAACTCCAAATAGGGGTTTCCACAAGAACAGCCACCAACAGCTTCGTCAGCTCTCCATAGAATCTGAGTTTGCACTCAGCAACCGCTATCGGATTTAATCTGACAGATAACCAGAAAAGAAAAGAAAGGAGGCAGAGAGGAGGACATGAAACCATATGGAAAGAGGCTAAAGAAAACGGGAAAAAAAGGTGGTGGCAACCGACGGCAGGCAAAGGCGGAACCGGCCACCAGAGCTGAGAAAGCGAAAAAAAAACGATGAGGGAAAGAGAGTGGGGAAAGCGAGAAAGGAGAGAAAGGGTCTCTCTCTCTCTCTAATATTGATGTTGACACCATTGAACTTGCATATATCTAATCTTAACCTTTGGTGCATCTTCTATTGATTTCATCAACGATCTGTCCACAAAACTATCTTTTTCTTAAGCCACAGCGCCATTGTTTGAACTCATTCATCAAAGTTGTCTCTCTTGAATTTCACACTGCAATCGATCCATCAATTTTATTGGCCGCCTGTTGATAAACCAAGGTGGTAGTTTTCATCACAGGTTTATTGATATTTCATGGATTTTATCTATTTTCACCTATGATATAAGTCTTTTTCAGGGTTTATTTCATGTTTTTGGAGTCTTTTTAAAGTGTTTTCAGATTCATGTACGTTTTGGAGAGGTTTGGATATTCTGGAGCTTTTGAGGTGTAGAAATGCATAAACGCATCAGAAGTTTAGTTATGGATGGAGACTTTCTAATTGTGATTTTGAGCTCATATTAAGATATAAGATACAAATTTGAGTTAGCTTTCCAATTCCACCAGTTTGATATCCATCTCACAGTTAGATCTATTGTTATCATCGTTTCACTGGAGAGTGGTTTGTCCGCTTCGCGAGATGAAGCTGTCGAAGATATGAAAAATTGTCGATTGACACTTCACCCTTGGTGTCGCTAGACAATGATGTAAGAAGAAGGGACAATTCTATTTCAAAACCGAAATTGTAGAATCCCTTAAAAATGGTTAAATCAAGATGTTGGAATTTGGAGTCAATCCTTTGGGAATCAAAGTATGATGAGAAATGTTAAGTTTTGATTACATAAAACTTGACATGATTCAAAGAAAATGGAAGAATGTTCGAGCATCTATTTGGTGTTCTAGTCGCGGCCGATCAGATCGATCGAGAAGTTTCAAAGTTCGAGGTGGTTAGTAAAATCAAAGAATTGATCGTGTATGAACCATGCGTCGAATATGCCACTCAACCATGGTTAGACAATGTGATAGATTGATCATAAGGACGTTTCGGAAGCACAACATTTTTGGAAGCATGACATTTTAGAAGCATGACGTTTTAGAAGCACGGCGTTTCCGAAACACAACGTTTTTGGAAAAACTTCGTATCAGTAAAATATTATTTTGGAGACATAATAAGTCAGAAGCAGGAATTAAGCATGACGGGAAGTAAGCACCACAAGATCGAAGCTAGATGGAAAAACACGAAATTAGCTAAAAACCTTAATTTGGATATTATGGAATTTTACGGGGAATCGGGAGGCTTGATTATGGGTCGAAAATTTAATCGAAGGGCCGAAATAAGACAAATGGACCGAGAAGCACGAGGTGACTTGATGTATGTGTTCAGAACGTGATGGTAACTTCATGGCAGGGTATATGGCAAGGGAAACACGAGGTGTTTCAGTACATGAAAGTAAACATGTCAAGCACGAGGTGGATTAACCAAGCAGTTGGGTGTCGCGTTGCATGCAACCAGGCAATGCAGCTAGACATGTGGAGGGCGCGGTGTCTCCTTGCATGTAGCCAGGCCATACATCCATACATGTGGAGGACGTGGTGTCACCTTGTAGGTCACCCTGTTCATGTTAGCTGACATGTGGAGCATGAAGTGGAATGACTAAGCAACTGGGTGTCGCGTTGCATGCGACCATGCCATGCGGCCAGACATGTGGAGGATGTGGTATCTCCTTGTATGCAGCCAGGCCATGCATCCAGACATGTGGAGGAGGTGGTGTCACCTTGCAGGCCACCCTAGTCATGCGAGCTAACATGTGGAGCACGAGGTGCCTCTGCACATGCGACCGGAGCCATGCAGATGGACACACGGGCTGCCACACGGCTTGAATATGATTGGCTGCTGGTTCCTATAAATAGGCACGCTCTCCCTCTCATTTCAACACATCCATAACAATTCACACCTACCTAAAAATGTGAGAGAGAAAGAAAAGAAAGAAAGTTATAGTTTCGATCATTTTCGAGCGTTTTCGGTAGTTTTTGAGAGTATTCGAGAACATTTACTCTGCCAGTTTTGTATTGACATCTAAAGAAGGTCCTGCTCTATTGAAAATAAGACCAGACGTTAGTCAAATTGTGAAGGTCTGGAAAGGGTTCGGATAACAGAAGACGGACACGGGGTTAAGGCCACGTTCAGCCAAAGAACTGTGAGTTATAATCAATTGATTGTTGAGTTGTTTTCATGCATGTTCCCGTTACTTGAAGTTAGATCATGGCAGGAGGCCAGGTCTGACTTAGTAACGGTTTGATTAGTTAATATTGAGGTAAATTAATCATGATTGATTGACTTGATAGCATGCTTAGTAATTGCTTGAGAATGGTAGTAGCATGCTAATGGTTATGTTGATTGGTTAGTTAGCGAATGATGGATGCTTAGATAATATCGCTAAGTTGTGGGTATAAAGGTATTCTGGAATTAGTATTTTTGATAGATTCTTGAATGTGTTTGGTTGTGTTAGTAGTGATTAATACTAGGAATCTTGTGTTATTTTACAGGGTTTATTATCAGTCATATATTGGCCATATTGCATTTGCGTAACCCACAATGCTAGGCATATTAGTGGTGAGTTAGTGTACCCAATGGGTTCAAGGAAACCCCTTATTCTCTGGATCGGGAAGACTTAGAGAGATGGGGTCATGGCCTAGGACTGAGTGTTACAAGACGCTGTAATGGTCGACAGTGACCTGAATGACGGTGGGTCGTCCCATGGTGATCCGATGGACTGTGGGCCGCAGTCAGTTCAAAGTTTCTTTTTGTAGCCTTTTTGGTAGGGAGACAAGATATTGCCGATAATGAAAGAGGCACCTAATGTCACCAGAGCCCAACCTAGGTATATATATTATATAGTGAAAAGGGATTGGTAAACCCTAGTTTAAGTTGCAAGTTTTTAACGATTATCTTTTAGTATCGTTGATCATCTTGCTATTATTATAATTTGCTGCGTATTTCTGATTTTTCTTATATTATTATCAATGAATTGTGTTTGATTATTATTAGGTGAACCTCTTTCTTTAGATTTTTTGGGGTGGGATAGCAAGGGGTTGTATTTGCAAGTTTGGGGATTGTAACTCGCTGAGTTATGCTAAATTACTCACCTTCACTCGTTGTTGTTTTCAAGTGACCAGTAGATCTAGTCATCCTTTAGAGGTCGCGAGGAACTAGGCCGGCTGGTGTAGAGTTTGCATCTTTTTGCTTAGACGTTTTCATACTACAAGTATGTACTTTTGCTCTCTTGGCATGCCACCGCTTGTATATTATGTTGTGTGTTGGGAACCATATAATATATATAAGATAAATGGATCGATGTTTTTTGTAAACGATTTTTTGTTTCTGATATTAGCTTTTCCAAGCTAACACAACGTCAGATTCGGGTACGGGTTGAGAAGCCTTAGGCTTTAATCTGACGGGACGTGTTCATGGTCGGACTGGCCTAGTCACGAATTTCACCCTTTGTGACCTTGGTCGGTTCGTTCCTAACCCGTCATGTAGCGCTCCCGGACCTTGGTAGATGGTCGGTCCATCGGTCATGTTCTTGTTTGATTGTTGTCTGGTTGTTCGACCTATACCTAGAACGGTTCGGGGGTGTTACAGACGTGGTATCAGAGCATGGTTTCGTCCATGCATGACACACGTGCTTTTAAAATTTTTATCCAGTCAAAGGAGTCACAAAAAACTGTTTTAGGAAACCAGCCGCTTCCCGTATTAAGTTTAATAGGAATAGTACTTACCCTTTTAATTGTGTGCAGTTAGCTAATCACGGGAGAGGGTAGGGCTTCGACAAGACGAGGATTGGGTTACAGATAAGATCCGGATAATGGAATTGGAGTGGTGAGATGTTTGGTCATGATAGGATCATCCCTCAGAGGACAAGGTCTTTTCATGTATACGCTAACAAAACTAGAGTTACATGTGAAGGCAGTTTGTCGAGCATTACCCCAAGTCATAATCCGGATGAGAGACCACGACACGGCCAATCCGCTCAATCCAACCGACGACCAGATCAAAACCGTGCCACATAAAGATCACATGATCAAGGAGCAGAAAACGCCTTGATGCTTTTACATGACGTGATGACTAAGGTACAGTAACCAGGCCCCACATATTCCTACTCCATAAGTTTCCAAGCTGTTAGCCACCATGAAGAACATTGGATCCTACAAGTACAAGGGAGGATCAGATCCTATTGAAGCCGACAAGTGGATTACTATGATGGAGAAGAATTTTGAAACCATGGAGTGTCCGGAGGAATATTAGAAAATGATCGCCGTGTACTATTTGGAAGGCGACGCAACAGGATGGTGGGACAGCATAGACAGGCAGCATGGACATACCATCACATTGTCGCCATCTTTCAAGAGAGAGTTTGAGAGGAAGTACTTTCCTCCAGAAGCAAAGCATCGGTTGGAGCGCTAGTTCATGAACCTAGTTCAAGGAGATAGGCCAGTAAAGAGTTATGAGTCTGAGTTTACAAGGTTGAGGCGACATGTTTTTGATGGGCGTGAAGATGAAGCAACTATGATTTGTAATTTTATGTAAGAACCGAAGCTGGAGCTTGGAAGTCGATTAGCTGGAAGCAACTTTAGGAGCTTATCTGATATGGTGGAAAAGGTTGTTAATGTTGAGACTGTATTAGAGGCTGAAAGAAAAACCATACCACATTTTGGAGGACACACCAAATTCAACCATGGAGAAAGGCCAAATTACAAAAAGGGTCCAAGATTTAACAAAGCAAAGGTCGAGGATCTAGAGGCCAGGGCAATTATCAGAGTAACTCTAGTGTATGTTACATATGTGGTTAACCGGGACACATTTCAAGGTTTTGTCCCAACAACCAACGGAATAACCAGCACGGTTATCTACAGTTATGGTTGGAAGATGTCACTTGTTTCTCCTGCGGCAGGAAGGGTCATTATGCTTCATCATGTCCAAACAAGCCAATCTCTGCGACCCTTCTTGCGATTCGATCCGGTCCTAGCCGTCCAGCAATTGAGCCAGCACCAAAGAAGCAAAACCTAGGTGGTAGTGTATATTCCTTAGGTGTAGAAAACCCAGAAAATGCATGACCGTCAAGCAGTCCTATCACAGGTACTGTGGGTGCTTAATCTCTTTTATTTCATGGAATTAAATTGTTGGAATTTAGTTAGTATTCTGGCTAGGTATGGATTGCTTGATCGCTAGGTTGTGCGTTTAGAAATATTTCGATTATGATTGATGGTTGTGCGAATTTTGATATTAAGATATTGTTGATTGAGCTACTATGGCAGAAACCTTACATTTTTCTTGTAAACCCACACATGTATTGTCCGACTTGGGGGCAACACATATTTTTGTGACCCTTGAAGTAGCTGCCCAGTTTGGGATTTTTTGTGTGGTTGATAGTGTAAACGTGGCAGTCTTGACCCCTGCAGACCGAACCCTTCAAGTAAATTAGTGTATCAAAAACGTTACATTGGTCATTCAAGGAAAATAATTTGTGGCAGATTTTTTTGTTGTGCCTTTCGAAAGGTACGAGGTAATCCTTGGAATGGAATGATTGTCAAGCTACGGAGTTTAGATTGACTGTAGAAAGGGAAGGTTATTGTTTGGCA
This sequence comes from Moricandia moricandioides, assembly GCA_905132885.1. Classification (NCBI taxonomy): domain Eukaryota; kingdom Viridiplantae; phylum Streptophyta; class Magnoliopsida; order Brassicales; family Brassicaceae; genus Moricandia; species Moricandia moricandioides. Next base: position 12,167 of record CAJHQQ010002094.1, read on the forward strand.
GAGGTAAACGACCAGAGATGGTATACTATGGATTCAGTCCTAGCATGACCGTGTCACTAGTAGCAGCATTGAGAATACAAGATTTGCTTCAAGACGGGGAAGTGTATTTGGTAAATTTATCAGTTAGTGGAGGAGCCACTAATGATGAAGTTAAGGTCGAAGACATAGAAGTTGTCAAGGAGTTTGAGGATATATTTGTGCCACTAAAGGAATTACCTTCACCTCAGAGTAATCCCTTTACTATTACTTTGGAGACTGAAGGAAAACCTATAGCTAAGGCATCGTATCGGATAGCACCTGCAGATTTGGCTGAGCTAAAGTAACAATTCCAAGATCTATTGGAAAAGGGATTCATCCGATCAAGTTCTTCACCTTGTGGAGCTCATGTGCTATTTGTGCAAACGAAAGATGGAAGCAAGAGGTTGTGCATCGATTATCGTGGTATCAACAACATCACTATATACGACAAGTATCCTCTTCCGAGGATAGATGAGTTTTTGGACCAACTCAAGGGAGCTAGTTGGTTTTCGAATATTGATTTGGCATCAGGGTATCACCAAATTCCTATTGCCAAGTCAGACATTATGAAGATGGCATTTCGGACGAGGTATGTGCAGTATGAGTACGTGGATATGTCATTTTGTCTCACAAATGCCCCCGCAGATTTTATGTGTTTTATGAATGATTTTTTCATGACTACCTCGACAAGTTCGAGATCATTTTCATTGATGACAGTCTGGTGTACTCGAGAAAAATGGAGGAGCTCAAAGAGCATCTGAGACTGGTTATGGAGAGGTTACGAAATCAGAAGCTATTTGCGAAGTTCAGCAAATGCTCGTTTTGGAAGAGAGATATAGGATTTCTGGGTCACATAGTATCAGGAGAGGGTGTGGCTGCTGATCCACAAAAGGTCCAAGCGATACGGGAATGGCCTCGACCTACCACTGTGACGGGTGAGGATTTTTCTTGGACTTGTGGGCTATTATCGGAAGTTTGTTAAGGACTTTCCTCCATTGAAAATCCTTTAACTAAACTTAACGGTAAACGAGTTCCTTTCATATGGGTGGAAAAAAAATGAGAAGGCATTCAAAAAGTTGAAGGACGCACTGACAACAGCACCTATATTAGCTTTGCCCGAACAAGGTAAACTTTACACGGTATACACGGATGCTTCACGAGTTGGTCTACGTTGTGTGCAAATGCAAGATGGGAGAGTTATTGCATATGCTTCACGATAACTACGGAAGCAAGAAGATAACTACAGTACACATGACTTGGAGTCAGCGGCCGTGGTGTTCGCTTTATGAATTTGGAGATCTTACTTGTACGGAGAAGATGTGGAGTTATACACATACCACTGAGGTCTTAAATACCTCTTCACTCATCCAGAAATCAACCTGCATCAGCATAGGTGTATGGAGTTTGTGGAAGACTACGACATAAAGATTCGCTACCATCGTGGAAAAGCGAATGTTGTTGCAGATGCTTTTAGTCGAAGGAAGTCGGACGCAGATTTGGAGAAAGAAGTGGAGCTGTTGAACCAGGAGTTGAAACAAATGAATTTAGTCATTTTGGAGGGCAAAACAAGCGAGCCATTGGGACTTCAAGAAGTGAACCAGGCCAGCTTGTAACAGAGAATTCGAGAAGAACAAGTTAAGGATGAGAAGCTATTGAAGATCACTGAGGAACTTAGAGGACAAGCCAGACCAAATAATGCTGGATACTACTTGGCAGAGGATGGAACTTTGCTAATTAATGGAAGAATCACAGTCCCAAAAGGACAAGGGCTGAGAGATGAGATACTAAGGATCACACACCATTCTTTACTTAGTATCAATCCTGGAAGTACGAAGATGTACTGAGACGTCAGAAGATGCTATCATTGGCCTAGCATGAAGAGATCAGTAGCGCAATGGATTGCACAGTGTGCAACTTGTCAACAAGTTAAAGTCTAGAATCAAGTTCCATGAGGATTGTTGCAGAGTCTTCTGATACCTCAATGGAGATGGGACTCAGTTTCCATGCATTTCATCACTGGATTACCCACTGCTCCAGGTAGATCGAACAACTCTATCTGGGTGATTGTGGATAGGTTAACCAAGGTCACATTGCTGCCTATGCGGGATACAGATAAAGTTGAAGTATTGGTCGAACTGTACATCAACCAAATCATGAAGTTACATGGAGTACCCTCAACGTCTCAGATCGTGACCCTAGGTTAACGACATCATTTTGGTAAGGACTACAAGAAGCCTTGGGAAATAAACTGTTCAGAAGCCTGACATTCCACTCAGAAACTGATGGCGAAATGGAGAGAACCATCCGGACCATCGAGGACATGGTTCAGATGTATTCTATACTAGGTTGGAAACTGGGAGAAGCACCTACCGGTGGTCGAGTTCTCTTATAACAACAGTCATCATTCGAGTATAGGGATGTCACCTTATGAAGCACTGTACAGAAGGCCATGCAAAACACCTATGTTTGGAAAGAAGTGGGAGAAAGAAGAATGTTTGGATCACATAGCATTCAAGAGACCATGATTAATCTGGAGACGATTCGATACAACATTAGAAGGTTCAGGACCGTCAAAAGAAGTATGCCGATCAGCCAATAAGAGAGGTAACATTTGATATAGGAGATTGGGTCTATTTAAAGGTTAATGCACAAAAGGGGAAAGACAGATTTGGCAAGGTCGGGAAACTCGCGGTCAGGTTCATTGATCCGTACAAGATCATCTTGAAAATTGGTGAGGTAGCTTATCGATTGGATCTACCTGAGGATATGCATCTACATCCGGTATTCCATGTTTCAATGCTTCAGAAATATATATGAGATCCAAGTGCTGCTGAGCCCGAGAGAATTAAGGAGCTAAGGACAAATCTTACCTATCCAGAAGGACCAATCCGACTGGGACAAAGGCGTACTCAGAAACTAAAGAATCGTGAGATTGCTTAAGTACAAGTATTTTTGGGAAAATAAAACATGATTCATGTCACTTGGGAGGATGAAGAAAGATTTAAGGGCGATAACCCGGAGTTTTTTAACATGATGTTGTGTTCGAGGAAGCACGCCCTGAGAACCAGAGAATTCGATGACGAATTATGTTAAGGGGGGAGAATGTAGAAACCCTTAAAAAATGGTTAAATCGAGATGTTGGAATTTGGAGCCAATCTTTTGGGAATCAAAGTATGATGAGAAATGTTAACTTTAGATTACATAAAACTTGACATGCTTCGAAGAAAATGGAATAATGGTCGAGCATCTATTTGGTGGTCGAGTCGCTGGCGATAAGATCGATCGAGAAGTTTCAAAGTTCGAGGTGGTCAGTAAAATCAAAGAATCGATCGTGTATGAACCATGAGTCTAATATGCCACTCAACCATGGTTAGACAATGTGATAGACTGATCAGAAGGACGTTTTGGAAGCACGATGTTTTTGGAAGCACAACATTTTAGAAGCACGACGTTTTTGGAAAACCTTCATATTAGTAAAATTTTATTTTGGATACATAATAAGTTGGAATCAGGAAATGAATTAAGCAGGATGGGAATTAAGCACGACGACATCGAAGCTAGACGGGAAAACCCAAAGTTAGCTAAAAACCTTAATTTTGGTATTATGTATTTTTTCGGGGAAGCCAGAGGCTCCGGAAATATTTTACGTCAAGTCAGAATTCATTTGAAGTTTCTTAAAAATATCCAGCGCATCAGAACGGACCTAAAAACATTTTTGATTGCTTGAGAGTCAAAAATTTACTGGAGGGTTGAAATAAGACGAATGGACAGAGAAGCACGAGGTGGCTTGATGTATGTGTTTAGGAAGTGGTGGCAAATTCCTGGCATGGTATGTGGCAAGGGAAGCGCGAGGTGTTGCAGTATATGCAATTGTAACATGCAAGTAAACATGTGCAGAAAGAGGTGGATTGACCAAGCAGTTGGGTGTCGCGTTGCATGCGACCGGAGCCATGCGGATAGACACACGGGCTGCCACACGGCTTGAATCTGATTGGCTGCTGGTTCCTATAAATAGGCACACACACCCTCTCATTTCAACGCATCCAGAAAACTTCACACCTACTTAAAAAGTGAGAGAAAAAGGAAATAAATAAAGTTAGTGATTTGATTGTTTTCGAGCGTTTTCGGCAGTTTTTGAGAGTTTTCGAGAACAATTAATCTGCCAGTTTTGGGTTGATATCTAGAGAAGGTCCTGCTCGAGTGAAAATCAGTCCTTAAGTGAGTCAACATAAGAACTTCGGGAAAGTGTTCGGATCGCAGAAGATGAACACGGGGTCAAGGCCACGTTCAACCAAAGAACTATGAGTTATAATCAATTGATTGCTGAGTTTTTTTTCATGCAGGATCCCGTTACTTGAAGTTAGATCATGACAGGAGGCCGGGTCTAACTTAATAATTTTTTGATTAGTTAATAGTTGAGGTTAATTAATCATGATTGATTGAGTTGATATCATGCTTAGTAATTGCTTGAGAATGGTAGTAGCATGCTAATGGTTAGGTTGATTGGTTAGTTAGCGAATGCTGAATGCTTAGATAATATCGCTAAGTTGTGGATATATAGGTATTCTGGAATTATTCCTTATGCTAGATTCTGGAATGTGTTTGATTGTGTTAGTAGTGATTAATACTAGGAACCTTGTGGTATTTTCCCCGGTTTAGTATTAATCATATATTGGCAATATAGCATTTGTGTAACCCACAATGCTAGGCATATTAGGGTTAAGTTAATGTTCCTTCAGACCTCATATCCAGCGGATTAAAGGAAACCCCTTATTCGCTGGATCGGTAAGACATAGAGAGGTGGGTTCATGGCCTAGGGTTGAGTGTTACACGACGGTGTAATGGTCGACAGTGACCTGAATGACTGTAGGTTGTCGTGCGATGACCCGATGGACTATAGACCGTAGTCAGTTGAAAGTTCCTTCTTCTAGCCTCTGTGTTAGGGAGATAGAATATTGCCGGTAATGAAGGAGGAACCTAATGTCACCAGGGACCAACCTAGGTATATATCATATAGTGTAAAAGGATTGGTAAACCCTAGTTTAAGTTACAAGTTTTTAGCGATTATCTTTTAGTATCGTTAATTATCTTGCTATTATTATAATTTGCTGCGTATTTCTGATTTTGCTTATATAATTATCATTGGATTGTGTTTTATTATTGCTAGGTGAACCTCTCGCTTTATATTGTTTGGGAGGAATAGCAAGAGGTTGTATTTGTTAGTTTGGGGATTGTAACTCGCTGAGTAATGCTAGATTACTCACCCCTCATTCGTTGTTGTTTTCAGGTGACCATTATATCGAGTCAGCCTTTAGAGGTCACGGGAAGCTAGGCTGGCTGGTGTAGAGTTTGCATCTTTTTGCTTAGAAGTTTTCAGACTATAAGTATGTACTTTTGCTCTCTTGGCATGCCACCACTTGTATATTATGTTGTGTGGTGCGAACCATATAATATATAAGATAAATAACACGATGTTTTGTGTAAAGGACTTGTTGTTTCTGATATTAGCTTGTCCAAGCTAACACAACGTCATATTCGGGTACGGATTGAGAAGCCTTATGATTTAATCTGAGGGGTTGTGTTAGTGGTCGGACTGGCCTAGTCACGAATTGCACCCTTTGTGACCTTGGCCGGTTCGTTCCTAACCCGTCATGTAGCGCTCCCGGACCTTGGTAGACGGTCTGTCCGTCGTTCATGTTCTTGTTTTATCATTGGCCGGTGGTTTAACCTATACCTAGAACTGCGGTTCATGAGTGTTGCAGACGTGGCCCCAGAAGTCGCCACAAATTACATAATTGTCCCTTGTTGACTTAATACCTAGTCTTTTATAGTTTTCTAAGCTATTGTTGAAGGCTACGCTTTCTACACATTATTTTTTAATAGTTTTAGGATATGAGAGAAAATAGAACTCCTTAAGAGTCCCCTTTGAACTCATTTGGTTTTGTCTTTGATTTATTATATCATATTTATTCTTTCTATGATTATGCTTTTATCAATCATGTTTGTGTAGATCCCCTGCTAAATTTATGATTTTTTTAGGGTTTTGAATAAAATTATGAATTATAGAATTTATATGGTGATTTATTGTATCCTTAACATGATTGTTCTTATTGCTTGTTTCTAGAGTAATTAATTAGAAACCTGATCATAGGATAGTTAGGCGCACGCGTGAGCATAGTCTATTACCTGAACTGAATCCTTCTGAGTTAGGTTGTTAGGCGCATGCAAATGCTGGCTTAGTTAACCTAGTGGACATATCAATTAGGATGTTAATTCTTGCCTAAGGAAGCATCGATCTATAGTAACTCTAGAGTATCGATCGGTGCTCGCTCCTTGGTCACACACGATAGCTGGAACATAGGACTTAGTCATTTGATTAGTAACTGCTTGTGAGAGCTGGATTACTTTCTTATTGAATTCATGTTCAAGGATCAAACCCGTAGCATCTACAAATTAGAATTCTGATAACCTTATTGAAACCCCAAATCTAGCACCCTTATTCCAACGTTTACAACTTCGATTGACTTTCCTCTTATTTACTTCCTAGCTTAATCTGACAACCTTAAGTCTATTTTGTGAAATATCGAGTCTTTGTGGATGATCCCTATCTCTTATTTGAGAGAGTTTCTCCAAGTGTAATTTGAGTATATCAAATTTAGCGTAGTTGTCGGGACTCTAGTCACCATTAGACTAGGTGCAGGATTTCTTCTAGGTTTTTATTTCCTAGTAGACTAATTTTTTATTTTATCTTTCTTGTGTTTTAGGTACATACATCAGTGCCATGAACAACAATGAGAAGGGGTTTCTTGGGTTCTTAAAAGAAGCAGCCTTCTGATTCACGCACGAACAGTAAGTCTACGAGGGAACTATCAATCGACACCCTCCAAGCAGCAGCGATCGACAGCGTAGAAAACCAAGTATTGATCGAAACCAACACCTCGTTTTCGATTGACATTATTTGTGAGAAGACAAATAAGGTCAAAGTACTCATACTTAGTTTTGATGAGAATGGGATCTTACGAAGAAGGTCGCACTCGCAACAGTGCAGGATAATTGATTCATGCACATGGTGTTGTAATCCTTGATGTGATTGTTGTTGTTGAGATGAATGAATTTGATCTGAGCCGTGAATGGTATGATTAGGTAGGGCAAGACCCCTTTCATGGTCTTCCCCACCAAGATCCCAAAAATTACATCAAAAAACTTGAGGATCTAGTCTCAGGGAGCGAGCAGCATGAAGTATCTAAACACCACATACTCTGCAAAATTTTCCCCAACTCTCTCTTTGGGGACGCATTTAGCTAGTTCAGTCAAATGCAGCCAGAATCTCTAACCTGTTGAGAGGACATTGAAAGAGCCTTCCTCTAAGAATTTCTCGATGAAGCTGGAGAAACTCGAGAAAGGGAGATCAATGATAAGTGGGACAAGCTTGTTCAAGGTTGGCAGATAAAGATGGAAGAACTGATTCCAAGACAGCTGGTCGACTACATTATGCAAAGAGTGATGAACAACATGTATCTAGAGAGCTGAGCGGAGCAAACGAAGCTAATATTTGTGATCCAAACTCAGTGTTGATCGATACCACCCCTGTTGTCGATCGACACCTCTTTAAATCCTTTAAGGATCATGTTGTCCTCACGACATTGCAGACTCGACACTGAAGCTTGATCGGTCAACAGTCCTTAAGAGCATCGAGGAGTCAAGTTTTTATCTTGCCCTATATATGAGCAGAGAAATCACCATGGAAGATTTTTTGGATCTAGATGATGAAGAGCAGCCTGAAAAATTGGGTCTGAACTTGAAACTAAAGCTTGACATCGATCTGCACCATAAAGGAAAAGATCTGGAGACTTCACTAAATGCTAGCATCGACCGACACCACTCACTTGATATCGACCGCCAATCATTGTTGGACGAGCCGTCGTGTTGCATAATTGAGCTGGATTTGTCCCCATACATCTGAGACCACTTATATACACAGAAGAAGTTGTTGGGTTTCACAAAAGAGTAAAGAAGAACATGACCCTGTGAAGTTTGTTGTTCCACACGCTCTTTCTGAAGTTGGATTGCCTATCCCACCAGATAGAAGTGTGCATTTATGTTCTTACATTGGATTATTTGATGATCCTTTGCACGCAATTGTATCTTAGAGAGGGTTGAGATATAAAAGTGATATCAACCGAGGTCGATCGGTAGTAGTATCGATCGACACTACCACTTCATTGTGGATCGATACCCGTCGCGTATCAAAGCACGAGGAAGGTGAAGTGTGTCTAAATCTTTTTTATAGAGGCACCTCAGCGAAATCAGACAAGTCTAGGGGGGGGGGGGGAAGAAGAGTACGAATTGGAAGAAGAGGAAAAGGACCATGGGCGGTTCTCAGTTGTCATTGATTCCTTACTTCTCAGATGGTGTCAGAAAATAGAGAGTGCGCAGCAGATGCTTCTCACGGCCTTTTGAAAAGTTTCGGGCATAATTTATTGCTGAGATGATAGACAAAAGAGAAAAGTCTATGAAGGCTTTCAAAAAAGTGTGATGAAGCTCAAGAGAGTAGACATTGAGACTTGTTTTGGAGCAAGTTTTTGTTCTCATCTATACCACATATGATCTCTAGAAGTCAAGCTAACGACTGAACACAAGGGTTGAGTGGGAGGCCACCCATTGTTAGGTAAATTTTAACTTTGTTTTATTTCATTATTACTGATTTATCGTGTTTGATTTATTTCAGGTAGAAAAAAAAAGAGACGAGTTGAGCACCAACAACGACCGACACCAGAGCAATGTAGGTCGACACCCCCTTCTACATGAGCACCGATCGACACTTGTTCAGTGCCGATCGACGCTCTCTCCGTTCTCAGGTAGGAACTCGACTTCTTTAACTTTTATTTTACTTATTATCTAACAACTCTCTATCATCATTCTTAGATTTACTTATTACCTTGTTGGCTAGTTAGAGTAAATAGGGAGTGATTTGCCTTTGATTTTACAAATCCTCTTCCATTAAGAGTTGCACTTAGCTTGTGGTACTAGGCTGTAGATGGAAAAAACATGGACAAGAAACTAATCAAACATGTAGTTATAATTATGTTTTTAATTACATGAGGAACTTAGTCGTTAGGTGATGGCATTTTTATATGGCCGGTTCGCAATGACTATTTAGTTAAATAATTGATGTAACTGTGGAAATGTAGCCACATTTTATCATGTATTTTTTATAAAGAAAAATTATGTAGCATGTGTTTATAAGCTGTCGACATGTGTTTATAAGCTGTCGACATAATAAATTAATGTAATCCTAATTAAAACATCATGCTGGCAGTACCAAACCGGATTAGAATTAACAAACCTTCCAATTATTTGTTTAAACTTCAATCAAACTATATTGAGGCATTTTTGTTTTAGTTTTCTTTTTAAAATTTAAATGCTGTTACCAATATAAGGGAAAATTGTATTTTTTTTTGTCTAAAAAAGGATATTGTCCAATTAGGCTAATTTCAAATTTGTACCGTTTTTGTCTATAATACCATTTTCTAATTATGAAAAAATGGAATAAGTAGTTTAATAGACCAAAAAATTAGGAAATATAGAACTCAATATAGAAGTATTTTTATTTGGTTCTAAAAATGTTTAAATACAAATTTTAGATTTTGTTCTACGAACTGCAAAATTTACATTCTGCAAAATGAGAAATGAGATCTATTTTTTTCATTAATTCTACGAAGATTAGAATAAGAGATTTACGTATATAAAAATAATCTAAAAATATTTGGATACACATTATGTGATTTTCCCATCATTCTAAAAAACGTAAAATGCTTAATCTACACATTACTAAAAATCTAAACATGTAGAAATCACGTTCAACTATATTAATTTTATTCTACATATATTAGAATGCAGATTTCTACGGATAAGTGTAAAAAATTCTGAAAATATGAGAATAAAGTATTTGAAAATATTCTCTTTCCATATTTGAAAAATCAAATTTTTGCATAATATTACAATTTCAAATTTATAATGAGTTTATTATTATATTATCAAAAATATATTATTATTATTATCGACACAAAATTTTGAATGATTTTAACTTCAAATTTATACTATCAAAAATATATTATGATTATTTATAATTGTAAATATATTATAATTGTTTTATAATAGTAAAATAATTTTAAATATATTATAACTATTATATAGTTTTATATGTATTATAACTATTTGATAATTGTAAATATGTTATAATTATTTGATAATTGTAAATATATTTAAATATTTTATAATTGTAACTATATTATAACTATTTTATAATTGTAAATATATTATAACTATTTCATAATTGTAAATATATTATAATTATTTTATAGTTATAATTTTGAATTTATAAATGATTTTAAGGACATTATTGGCTTTTTTAAAAAATAATTAACATAATGAGATAATTAATAGTTGAGATTAGCTTAAAAGGACAATATACCTGTTTTTTTTGGTCTAAAAAAAATAATTTTCTCCAAATATAATTTTATTATCCACTCCATAACTGATATTTATGTCAGCATCAGAAAAGTTTCCAGAACTTTTTGTACCACGGTTATGATGAACGGTGTTACTACATGAAACTACGATGAATAATTTTACCTTCATAACATTAAAAATCTTTGTTTACTTGTCCCTATTAACATGAAAGTTTGCATTTTCTGGAGATGAAACCCTAAATATACTAAAGAAACTACTGGTCACCCACTAAAGCTTCCACAATTAATATATATAAGATAATTTGGATCATACGATTTACAGTCTTTTTCCACACCCAATATATTCGGATCGCTTTGGTGATTTGATTCCCTTTTAAAATTAATTATATGTAAAACTTTAAACAATTGATCGTTGACTAGATTATGACCGTTTATCACTATCTCACCTTTATTCAATATTACCATTCCAATTTGATGCTTTCTTTTCTTTAAATGTTTTTTTTTGGGGAAGACGACCAATTTCCACACCATAACTATCATATAGTAATAAATGTACACGATCTTTCAACTTCGTCCTAATTGCACACCGTTTAAAATATAACAACCTATTTCCACACACGATAAAAGTTGGAAACCCGTTTCCACTCAGAACTTAAAGGATGAACTAATATCGACAATTAGTGGTTTAATATTGGTTAGTGTTCTCTATTTTTAAACTTAACCAATGAGTAACCTAAGTAAACCCATAACGACCCGATTATGACCCGATTAGAGAATCTAAACCGGATTAAGTCTACCTAATACGACCCGATTATGACCCGATTCGACATCTCTCTCTCTCTCTCTCTCTCTCTCTCTCTCTCTCTCTCTCTCTCTCTCTCTCTCTCTCTCTCTCTCTCTCTCTCTGTCGCTATGTCTCTCTGTTTCTCTGTCTCTCTTTCTCTCTGGCTAACTTTGTGTCTCTCTGTTTTTCAGGAATCGGCTATGGAGTCATGAAAAATGTGAATGTTGAGTGGAATGATGTACCTGATTTCGACCCGGGGACTCCCAATTCTCCTGATTTTGACTCTGATGGTGAAGATCGAAGAGAGCGTAACGACTACAACATTGAGAAAGAAGCCTTGAACTTTGCTGATGAACCTCCAGTGAAGCATAACTTGTATCCAGAGACAGATGATGATGAAGAGGGGGAAGAAATTCAAAAAACTATCGACAGGCGCAATGATATAAGGAGAGGCAATGGGGAGTTGTATGTAGGGCAAGTGTTCATAAGTGGAATTGCATTTAAGGAAGCAGTGCTCGACTATGCTCTGAAAACGGGTCGGAACATCAAGCAAAATCGATACAACAAGACAAAGATTGCATTTGTATGTGAAGGCAAAGGTTGCTCTTGGCGCATATACTGCTCATCCTCAGGAAAGTCTCCCAACAAATGGCAGGTGAAGATATTGAAGAAGGATCATACATGTGTTCCGACAGGTACATGTGAGATACTCAAAGTTCCACAAATAGCTCGCTTGTTTGTTGACAAGATCAGAGAAGAACCAGATTATTTCATGCCCAATAAGATTGAGGAGCTGGTTATGGAGAAATGGAAGCTCAGTGTTAGTAGGCCGCAATGACAGCATGCTAGGAACAAAGCGCTTAGATGGATTGAAAGAGAGTATGATGAGCAGTTTGGACGGCTAAGAGATTACTGCTCTGAGATAAGAAGCTCAAATGCCAATTCCTCTGTTGAGCTTGATTGTCTGAGAAATGATGATGGGATTGACGTTTTCAACAGATTTTATGTTTGTTTTGACATTCTGAGGAGAAACTGGAAAGAAACGTGCATGCCACTAATTGGAGTAGATGGTTGTTTTTTGAAGTCTAAGATGAAAGGGCAACTGCTAGTGGCTTTGGGTCGTGATGTCGATAACACTATTTACCCTATCGCATGGGCTGTGGTACAAGTAGAAAACAAAGAAAACTGGTTGTGGTTTGTGAGAAAGATCAAGGTTGATCTAGGACTAGACGAAGGAGAGGGTTATGTTATGGTTTCAGATCATCAAAAGTGATTGATTGTAGCTGTGAAGAGAGAACTGCCGCGAATTGAGCATAGAATGTGTGTTAGACATATCTATGGTAACTTGAAGAGTCGCCATGGGAAGAAACCTGAAATGAAGCCAAAGATTTGGAACCTTGCTTGGAGCTACAATGAGGCTGATTACAAAGCACATCTTTTAGACATTGCACGGTATGATCAAGATGTTTATGACGACGTGATGAAGGCAAAACCAGAGAAGTGGTGTAGGGCATTCTACAAGCTTGGACCGTGTTGTGAAGATGTGGAGAACAATTCAACTGAATCTTTCAACAATTCCATAGGTAAAGCCCGAGACAAGCCATTTTTACCTATGTTGGAGACAATAGCTCGCTTGGCGATGGTTCGTATAGCAAAAAGGGATGTCATTTGCAGCAGCCACGAAGGGATTTGCACACTGTATTTCATTGAGATGCTTTAGAGTTTGCATGAGAAAGCCTCATAATGCACGGTTAGAGCGTCCACGAACCAGACGTATGAATCTACTCTTAATGGTTGTCATATAGGGTGAGCTTGGAAAATAGAACTTGTAGTTGCAGGAGATGGGAGATTACAGGGATCCCTTGTGAACACGCCTACGAAGTTATGCTGAAGAAAGGTTTAGAGGCTCAAGATTTTGTGGTTCACTGGTTTAGGACAGCTACATGGAGGCGTACGTATTGTGAAGGCATTGTACCATTGCGTGGAGCAAATTCTGTCCCATAGGACCGGAACCACCTATAATTGAACCTGAGATTCCAGTTCAACCAGGCCGTAAGAAGGTGACTAAAGCGGATAAAAAAAGGAAGAAAGGAGTCAATGAATCACCATCGGAGAAAAAAGAGAAGTCCTTGAAGCGGATCATGCATTGTGGGACATGCGGTGCTGCTAATCATAACTCCAGATTCCATAAAAATAATCCGAAAAAGGTTTGTTTCATTGTGTTCTCGGGTTTCATTGTTTCATTGTGTTGTGTTTTGGACTGAAGTGAAGATTGTTTGCTTATTGTGATGTGTTTGTAGTCTTTCATGAGTGGTGAATCATCTCAGCCGGAAGCTTCCCAAGGTGTTTGCACTCAGGCCACTCAACTTGAGAAGTGAATATGTGAAGAAAAGAAGATAGGATGTGAAGAAGTGGTCGATTTTTCTGTTGTTTTTAATGACCTTCTTTATCGGCTTTAGGTGCTTTTTGTGAGGTTCTATGACCTTGTTTCTCGGCTTTAGGTGTTTTTTTAGGTTCTATGACCTTTGTCTCGGCTTTAGATTCCTTTTGCACGTTCTAAGACCTTGTTTCTTCGGTATGTAGGCTAGTTTAATGGCTTTAGACTTTATTTTGGTGTGTTCAAGGTATGCTTTAAACTCTATGTATGATATTTTAATGGTTTTGGTAATTTTTATGTATGCTTTTGAACCTAATGATATTTTAAAGGCTTTAGACAACCTTGATTTTTGCCTTTAAAACAACTGAAACATCTTAAAAACATATTGTCTCATCACCTTAACAAGACACTTAACAATATAAATCGTCTTAACCATACAACCATTACCATCATCTTAAACATAATAAACTAAAACAGTGGAGAGTTAGCTTAGACAAACTGAGACAAGCTATATTACCTTAGAAAACACAACCATGGCCAAACATCCTAAAACAACAAGCACCGGCGCTTTCTTGACCTTGCATTTGGCTTCACTCACAACAGCTTCCATTCTTGCAAAAATCTCAGTCTCTAACTTCAATTCAAGCTCTTCAATCTTCTTCTTTTCTTCTTCCACACGATCAACAAGAATTTCCTGTTCAAGTCTCCCTATCGTAAATGACAATGCTTCAACCTCATCCAACAACGCCTCATCAACCCATTTATAAGAGTGATTATCATTACTCAGCTACAAACACACAAAATTCGATTTCACCCCACAAAGTTTGAATAATGACATTTATACAAACAAACTAACCTTTCTCTCCACCGCAAAAGCACACCGAAACTATCTCCTGTAAGGATTTGCAGTCGACCTCGACATCAAGGGAACAACTAGTTCTCCCCACCAACATCTCTTCGGCACACCAAGAACCAGACCTCTTGCCCGACCGCTAGATACTCCACTCGAATTTCCAGATTCATTACTCATACCTTATGGGTTTGTCTCTATGGTAAACGAAATCTCTCCTCTTGATTTTTAGGTTATAGGGTTCTACAAGATTGAAATCGATTTTGGGGGTTTTTAAAACGGTTTCGGGTCGGGTTTAAATCGATCCCTAGTCAGATCTTCCTTTGGGTCGGGTTATACCAATATCAACCGATATGGATTGGTTTACAATCGGTTCTTGTCATAAACCATTAAAACCAAGACAAATCTTGGTCCGTGTGGAAACGGGTTTCAAACTTTTATCGTGTGTGGAAATAGGTTTTTATATTTTAAACGGTGTGCAATTAGGAAGAAGTTGAAAGATCGTGTACATTTATTACTATATGATAGTTATTGTGTGGAAATAGGTCGTCTTCCCTTTTTTTTGGTGTATAAGTATTGATGCAGCCATGGACGAGCTAAGTCTGTTGGATGAACTGAAAGAGTTGATGGACGAACAGGATGAGCAAACCAGAGATTAACCAGTTGATCAAATAACTAACAACATGATCGAACGACCATCTTGTGTACAATTTGCTGGTGTCTCAGGCGACCCAACTAAGGCGGAGAGGAAAGGAACGATGCACTGGAGGTAAAGGTCGATCTAGGCGAGGATGAGCTAGATGATGCACTTCTCACAAGGAAGAGGAAGAGTTCTAAATAAGAGGACCTAGAGGAGCTTCTGAAACAGTGTGAACATTACATCGACAAATTTTGTCTAAGGAAGAGAATGGATAAAATCATGTGGGCCGAGACCAGAAAGGGGTTAATCGAGATCATTCTATTTCGACCCACAAAGGAACCAATGACCCAACAAAGATCCACCTTGACCAACGACCAGAGCCAAGTCTAAACTCCAACTGAAGACCTCAAGCACCTGATCCCGCTCGTGCAAGTCAAAGAGAAACTGATCAATGGTTTAGATGAATTCAATCCATGGTTTAATCACTTTTCGGTCTAAGAAGAATATCTCATGTGATTTGATCAAACCAATTATAATTAGATTTAGGAAAGTAAACCAAGGTGTTCTAGGACTAGGAATGGTTCGGCCAAAACCAAGTAGAAGAATACTAGTGGTTTCTTTACTCTCGTAGTCTTCATACCCTTCTATATAAACATGTAAACGGCTGAGCCAGAAGATACAAAACATTGAATCTAAAAGATTTAAGCTGGAAATCATCTTGATCTTTTTTTATCTTCTATGTTCAGAGCCTAAGCGTTGAGCCTCACTTGAAGGAAAGTGATTTCAAACGTGAAGCAATTCAAACACCAACGAGATCACCTCGGTTTGAAGGAAGCAAAACAACTTTGAGCAGATCCAACACTTGAAGCCAAGACCACCGTCCAAATCAGACTGCTAGTAGCCTCGGACAGCCAAGTTATCACCCCCTCAAGTAATCTAGGAGAAGACACCATCCAAGGCCGTATCTAGTGGTATCAAAGCCAATTGAAGGTTAGGATTAGTTTGTTAATCTTGTTTCATTCATCAAACCTTACTCTTTTATGTATCTTTTGAAAGTCAAACCGAGCCTACCTTGAAAAACTAAATATAAGAAGAGAAAGAACAAAAGAAAATAGAAAAGAAAAGAGATCTAAAGATCCAAAACAAAGAAACAAAGAAAGAAGGAGGTGACGAGATATCCAACTACGTTTGGTCAGTCGGTTTGACAAAGAAAATCTTGCAATCTATCTATTTCTTCTTCTTCACGCTAGCGCTAAATCTCTAGATCTTAGATGACTGGAACTTTGCTCTTAACTGAACCAGCAAAAATATCCACGAAGTTTTGTGGATTAATTTTCAAACTGAGTGAGAGAGAGCTTGTATTTGTCTTTGTTTGCTAATTGATTCATGTTACAATGTTGGACATAAGAGATCTAGAAGCAGTAGATGAACCAGCAATTCCAACTGCTAACCTCAACCAGATTCAACTTGAGGCTGTCATTGCTAGCATTACCACGAATCTCAGGTGCCACGCTGAACAAATATATGTTGAGATCTTACCTCCTCCTGATTTTAATGTGTCTACAGGTAGAGCTGGAGGATTATCTGGAGGAGCAATGGGAGCTGCTGCTAGATTTCCTATTAGAGCTAGAAGAGGTGCAGGAGTTGAGAGAGAGGAAAATCAGGTTGCTGACTCAGATGAGAGTGATGCTGGCTCACACGCTGGTCAACAGCCAATCTCATAATCGAAGGCAACAAGCAGATGATAACTTAGGAAACCTTAACTCATAATCCCACTTTTACATGAGAAGAACGACCATGATGCTTACCTACAGTGGGAAAATAATTTTGAGAAAGCCTTCAACAACCAATATTATATTGAGGAGAAGAAGTTCAAATTGGCAGCAACTGAGTTATGTGGCTATGCCATTAACTGGTGGGAGTAGCTAATTTCCAACAGGAGGCGCACAAGAGAGCCACAAGTAACTTCCTTGTTCAAGATGAAAACAATCATGAGGAGGAGGTTTATTCCAAGTCACTATAGGCGAGACTTTCATCAAAAACTAAGGAGGTTAACTCAGGGATCTAAAGAGTAGAAGACAACTATCAAGATATGGATAAACTTATGATGAAATCATACGTTGATGAGGATATGGAAGTAACTATTGCACACTTTCAAGGAGGTCTAAACCGAGAACTTCAAGATAGGCTGGAAATGCAAGAGTATGCTAATAAGGACAAGTTATTGCACTATCCTGATAGAGCAACAAAACAAGAGGAGAAGCTTCACTCCGAACCAATATAGCTATATTTCCAAGCCTACTTACTCCAAGGATGAAAGGTCTTTCATGAAAACAAAAGTGAACATTCAAAAGATTTGAACAACTCAACTTGATAAAGGAAAATGACCAACAACACCAACTCGGTCTAGAAATTTCAAGTGATTCAAGTGTCAAGATTATGGGCACTGTGATAATGACTGTACCATTAAGAAACTCATGATTGTCGTAGGTTATCTCTGACGATGAGAAACCTGAGAATGAGTTGATGAAGATGAATCAGTGGAATACCCAGCTCAATGAGAGATCTTGGTTACAAGGAGAGCCTTACAAAATAAACCTAAGGCAGTATAGAAAGATCAAAGGGAAAATCTATTCCACAAACGCTGCTTGGTTCGCAACAATGTGTGTAGTCTCCTCATTGATGGAGGTAGCTGAACAAATGTAGCAAGTGAAACTTTAGTGAGAAAGCTGAACCTTCAGTTTCATGATCACTCCAAGCTATATTTAATCTAGTGTCTTAATGAAGAGGGTTAAATGTGTGTACTTAAGCAAGTAAAGGTATTAATCACCAATGGAATGTACTAGGACGAGTTCACTTGTGATTTTCTACAAATGGATGCTAGCCACATCTTACTTGGTCCTCCATGTCAATCTAATAAGAAAGTAATCCAGGATGGATTTACTAACCGACACACCTTTGTCAACATGAAAAAGGCAAACCACCTTGGTGCCTTTAACTCCAAAAGAAGTGAAGAAGGACCAGCTACAACTCAAAAAGAGGAAATAAGAGGAGCTGTCCATGACCAAGGTAAGTAACTCTCTTGTTCTCATGACTACTTCCAGTGATATAGAGAAACCTATTTTTCATCAGTAAGCTATGATCCTAGTGATCTACAAGAGGCTACTGCTTTTTCTTCTAACCATGATCTAGTTTTTCTGAGATCTATTGAGTTTCTTTTGTAGGAGTTCAGGGATGTTTTTCCTGAAAACAATCCTATAGGTTTGCTACCTATTAGAGGGATTGAGCACAAAATTGACTTTGTACCAGGATCCTCTCTGCCTAACCGACCAGCTTAAAAGACCAATCTTGTGGAGACCAAGTAGCTCCAAAACCAGGTAAATGATCTCCTGAAAAAGGGATACATCATGGAGAGCATGAGTCTGTGTGTTTTCCCTGTCTTGTTAGTGCCTGAAAAGGATGGTAGCTGGAGGATATGTGTAGATTGTAGAGCAATCAACAATATCACAATTAAGTACATACATCATATCTCATGACTAGATGATATGTTAAATGAATTACATGTTTATTGTGTGTTCTTTTAGATTGATTTGAAAAGTGGGTACCATCCTATTAGGATGAAAGAGGGAGATGAGTGGAAGACAACTTTTAAAACTAATCTACGATCATATGAGTGGCTTGTGGTGTTTTTGGTTTAACCAGTGCTCCTAGTACGTCTATGAGGCTGATGAATCATGTTCTTAGAGCTTACAAAGAGAATTTTGTGGTTGTGTACTTTGATGACATTTTGATTTATAGTTAGATCACTGAAGAAAATGTAGAATACTTGAGAAAGGTTTTAGATGTGTTTAGAAAAGAAAATTTGTTTGTAACTACAAAAAGAGTTCTTTTAGAATAGAATAACCTTGTCTTCTTAAGTTTTATTGTTTCAGCACATGGCATACAAGACAATGAAGAAAAGATTAAGGCCATGCGAGATTGGCCAACTCCTAAAACCATTGGAGAAGTTAGAAGCTTTCACGGGCTTGTTGGATTCTACAAAAAGTTTTTAAGGACTTCAGCTCCATAGCTTCCCCTCTCACTGAGATGATCAAAAAGAGTTTTGGTTTCACATGGGGGCCGGAGTAGGAACAAGCATTTCAGTTGCATAAAGGTAAGTTGACTAAGGCTCCATTGTTGATGTTTTCTTGATTTCTTAAGATTTTTGAGATAGAATGTGTTGAATATGGAGTTCGAGTGGAGCTGTCCTATTGCAGCAGAAGAGGCCCATCATCTACTTCAGTGAAAAACTTGGAGGAGCAACCTTGAATTCTCCCACATATGACAAGGAGTTCTAGGCATTGGTAAGGGCCCTCCGAACTTGGCAGCATTACCTTTGGCCTAAATATTTTGTGATCCACACGGATCATGAATCTCTTAAGCCCTTGAAAGGTCAACAGAAGCAAAAAAAAAATAAACATGAAAGGTGGATCAAATTAGTTGAGACTTTCCCTTATGTCATTAAATACAAACAAGGTAAGAAGAATATGGTTGTTGATCATTTCTCTAGAATGTATACCTTACTTTCTTCTCTGCAAACTAAACTCTTAGGATTTGAGCATTTGAAATCTTATTATGAAAATAACCCTGATTTCCAAGGAAAGTACCAAGAAACAGAGATATATGCTTGTAGTAGGTTCTATCAAGTTACGGGTTTCCTATTCTTTGATAACCACTTGTGTGTTCCTTGTTGTTCCTTGAGGGAGATGTATGTAACATAAGCGCATGAGGAGGTCTACTGGGACACTTTGGAGTCGCCAAGACACTGAGCACTTTGCAAGAACACTTCCACTGGTTAAACATGAAGAAGGACATGGAGAAAGTGTGCTCAAGGTGTATAGTGTGCAAACAGGCTAAGTCCATAATTCAGCCTACATGTTTGTATATTCCCCTCCCTATCCCTGATAAATCGTGGATAGATATCTCTATTTACTTTGTTTTAGGGTTTCCCAAAACTAGGAAAAGTAGAGATAACATCTATGTTGTGGTAGACAGGTTTTCCAAAATGAAATACATCTTTGATAGCTGATATATTCTTTAGAGAGGTTGTTAAATTGCATGGCATGCCTATGATAGTAGTTTCTTATAGGGATTCTAAGTTTCTTAGCTATTTTTGGAAGACATTATGGAGTAAACTAGGAACCAAGTTATTGTTTTTCACCACTTGTCACTCACAAATTGATGGTCATACTAAGGTAGAAAACATGAGCCTATCAACTCTTATGTGTGCTATAACTAAAAAAAATAAAAATTTAGGAGGACTGCTTGCCTCATGTAAAATTTGTTTACAATAGATTAATGCATTCAACAACAAAGCAGTCTCCTTTCATGGTTGTTTATGGTTTTAATCCTTTGTCGACCCTTGATTTTCTTGCCTTGCCTTTACAAGAGCAAACTAACTTTGATGGCAAGACAAAAGACGAGATTATTAAATCTTTTCATGAACAGGTCAAGAAGAACAACAGAGGACCAAGAAGTATGCAAGCAAAGCCAACAAGGGCAAGCGTGAGCTGATACTTGAACAAGTGGAATGGTTTGGATTAACTTTAGGAATGAGAGGTTTCCAGCTGAAAGTAAATTTAAACTGATGCCAAGAAAAGATGGGCTATTCAAAGTCTTGAAAAGGCTCAACAACAATTCCTATCAAATTGACCTCTAAGGTAAGTGCTTCATCAGCTCAACCTTCAATGTATCTGACTTGGGTCCTTTTGTGTAAGATAATTCAGATTTGAGGTCAGATCCTTCTAGAAGAGGAGAGAATGATGCAGCCATGGATGAGCTAAGATTGTTTGATGAACCAGAGGACTGTTGGACGAACCAAATGAACAAACCAGAGAGAAGCCATCAGATCGAACTACTAACAACATGATCAAACTATCATCTTGTGGACGGTCTTCTGGTGCCTCAAGCAACCCAACTGAGGCGGGGGAGGAAAAGAGAGATGCACCGGAGTCAGAGGATGCGCGACAATGCACTTCCGATCAGGAAGAAGATGAGCTCGAAAGAGGAGAACCTAGAGGAGTGTCTAGAACAATGGAAACATTTTCATCGATAAATTTTGGCTAAAGAAGAGATTGGACTTGATATAATTCTTGGGGCTCAAGACCAAAATGGAGTTGCTAGAGATCATGCTATTTCGACCCACAAATGACCCAATGACCCTACAAAGGATCCATTTATCTTCTCGACTGAGCCAACGGCCAGAGCCAAGAATAAAGCCCAACATGAAGCCGTCAAGCACCTGATCCAGCTCGTGCAAGTCAAGGAGAAATTAATCAGTGGTTTAGATGATGAATCCAATTCATGATTTAATCACTTTTCGGTCCAAAAAGGAGATCTCATGTGATCTGATCAAACCAACTGTAATTAAATAAGAAAATAAACCAAGGTGTTCAAGGATTAAGAATGGTTAGATCAAAACCAAGTACAAGTAGGTTAGAGTTTTCTTTACTCTCGTAGTCTTCGTACCTTTCTATTTAAACATGTAAATGGCTGAGCCAGGAGATGCACAACTTGGAATCTAAAAGCTTTAAGCCACAAATCGTCCCGAGGTTTCTTTATCTTATTTATTCAGAGTCTGAGTATTAAACGTCACTTAAAAGAAACAGATTTCCAACGTGAAGCACTTCAAACACGAACGAGAACATCTTAGTTTGAATAAAAGCAATGCAACTTTGTGCAGATCTAACATGACACCGTCTAAATCAAACTGCTAGTAGCCTCGGACACCCCCATCATCCATCTCCTTCGAATGATCGAGGAGAAGACGCCATCCAAGACATTTATGAATCTCTGAAAACGATTTTAGCTATGTTTTTTATGATTAAAAATTCAAAACTTCATGGAACGCATTTATCACCTTATTGTAATCGAAGGACCACATGACCGAAATAATAATACATTTACATTTCCCACGCTTATATAATTAAATGGTTGTGGCAACTTTCATGAAAAGTA
Source organism: Moricandia moricandioides (assembly GCA_905132885.1). Lineage (NCBI taxonomy): Eukaryota > Viridiplantae > Streptophyta > Magnoliopsida > Brassicales > Brassicaceae > Moricandia > Moricandia moricandioides. The sequence goes on from CAJHQQ010002094.1 coordinate 34,304, forward strand.
CTAAGAAGCCAAAGGACAAAGTAACCAAGTTGGCACACCATCCACTTCATTCAATATTAGAAATAGCCTTGCATTTTAAAACTTTCATAAACCAATTGATTGTTTTCAATACTAGAATTATTACCATTCCATGTTGATGCTTCTTGTCGTTAAAATTTTATTTTATTATATGCCTTTTGAATATATGAAAATGATTTTCAATAATGTTTTCATATTAAATTCAAAACTTCATGGAACACATGTATCCCGTTATTATACTTGAAAGACGACCTCACCGAGATAGCAATAAGGTTACATTTGTCTCGCCTATATAATCAAATAGTTGTGGTAGCTTTCACATAAACTAACTAAGAAGCCAAGGGCTAAAGTAACCAAATTTGGCATCAGAAACAGCCTTGCATTTTAAAATCTCTTCTTAGTCCACCCTAGAGTTCTGTATATCCTTTGAGAAAAATGTCCCCTGAAACTCCCATGGTCTCTATTCATGCATCTGAGAATAAGCATAAGGAAAGAGCCTATGTTACTTTTTTGGCAGGTAACGGAGACTACGTTAAGGGAGCGGTGGGACTAGCAAAGGGCTTGCGTAAGGTTAAAAGTGCTTATCCTCTTGTTGTTGCTATCTTGCCTGATGTGCCTGAAGACCATAGGGAGATCTTAAGGTCTCAAGGGTGTGTCGTCCGTGAGATCGAGCCTGTATTTCCTCCGGAGAGTGAAGATGCATATGCAAGGGCTTATTACATTATAAATTATTCAAAGCTGCGAATTTGGGCGGTAAGTGTATACATATACACATACATTTTCTCGAGTACGTGGACTTTATAATTCCGTGTTTTAACACTCGTGAAAAGTGAAAAATAAAATCTGTCATCCGTAAAGAAATAATGAAAATCTTCATAACGACTTATGAAACCTACCAAAATAAAAATTAGATTTTTTTTTTTTTGATTCTCTTACTTCTCCTGCTATTATTTTATTTTCAAAAAAAAATGTAAATGTTTTCGAATACTTGGTTTTATATATCTCTTTTATAGCATCTGGACGAATTGATTTTCATATTTTTATCTCAGAATTTTTAAAATTATATTTCAGTTTTGTATGATTCCATATATGCATGAAATACTAATTTTTTATTTAGATTATTTTACCATATTTTTATATTATGAAATATGATCGATTAATTTATTCATGTGGTGATTTTTTCTTCTTTTTAGAATAGTAATTTATTGCTATAGTTTTTGTGTACTTTCAATATGTTACATATATCAAAATATGATATTTTTATCCTCTTAAGATTAGTAATTTGTTCAACTTCCAAAAAAAATATTAGTAATTTGTTGCACAAATATTGTTTTGTGTTTTTGTATATGGTAAAAATATGATCAAGAGAAAGTGGTTTGACACATATCACATTAATTACCAAATTTTAAAATCTCAACTTTATGGAATAATGTATGTTTCACTAAATGCAACCTCTCGATTGTTACTTTGTGATTATTTTAATTATTGATATGTTTTCTTCTGAATGATAATCACTATTTAGTCATTTTTTACACAAAACATTCGCCCTAAATTGTAATCTATTCTATTAAAATAGGATCATGACCTATTGATAAATGTTTGGTCCAACTATTTATTACATATGTATTACTTTTTTATATTAATAACATTAAGTTTTTATATTATTAATAAATAAATGATTAAACATAAATATAATTATTAAAAAATACAAATATAAAAACTAATTTTTTATAAAAATTTTAAAAAAAATATGTAACCGTCCTTTCAAAGAACAGGTGAGAATCTAGTTGCTTCTTAAATTTACAAAAGTATTTTAAAACAAAAATATACTTTTGGAAAATGCAAGTTATTCCCACATCCCAACACAAACACAAACGTTTCTGTTTCTAAACAAACATAGACAAGTAGTATGTGCGATCATACTTTTACCTGACACTGCCAGTATACATTTGTAAGATCGATAATATTTAAAAGTTATATTAATGCTTATCTACTTCTTAAACCTGCAGTTTGAAGAGTACAGCAAGATGCTTTACTTGGACTCAGATGTTCAAGTCTTCGACAATATCGATAACCTCTTCGATCTGGAAGACGGTTATTTCCACGGCGTGTTGAGTTGCTTTTGTGAGAAAATATGGAGCTACTTGCCTTTTTACTCGTTCGGGTGGTGTCAGTACCGCCCGGAGGTCACGTGGCCGGCCGAGATGGAATCTCCTCCTCCTTCTCCATACTTCAACGCCGGTATGTTTGTGTTTGAGCCTAACCCTTTGACATATGAAAGTCTCCTTCATACCCTCCAGATCACACCACCTACACCATTTGCGGAACAAGTGAGTCATACATGGATTATAAATTTGGGATTTCCGTCTGATGTTCCAAATATTTTCCGATGTAAGATATTTTGATTTGGACTTTTGGCAGGATTTTCTCAATATGTTCTTTGGCAAAGTTTTTAAACCGCTCCCTCCGGTTTACAACTTGATTCTTTCTGTGCTTTGGCGTCATCCGGGAAGCGTTGACATTGATGCAGTCAAAGTTGTTCACTACTGTCCACCTGTAAGTAATTTCACATTTCTTTTTCAAAAAAAAAAACCAATGAAATTTAGAAAGCTTAGATAATTACTCAATTTTTTAATGTTACATTTCTCTTATATAGAAATCTATCTAAAATGGTAACTGAAATACATTTTAATCATTGAAAAATAAATTCGAGATGGAAATATTGTTGAAGCTATAATCATCCTAAGATAAATCTGATCACAATTTTTTTTCTGGCTAAAGTTTATGTTATATTATAATATACATATGTTCTTAGAAGAATATATACTCTTTTTTTTAAAAAAAACACTTTATTAGAATATATACATAACTTTTTTCTCTCGCCCGGAATCAAGAATTTGTCCTTGTGGAATGAAGCGAATTGGAAACACAGTTTTTGTGAAGTGACGTAATATAGATAATATAAAACTAATGTTTTACTTTGTCCTAAAGAGGACTCCAAATATTATTGTTTTTACCCCGCCATGTCTTGTTCGGGATCAAGAATTTGGCCCATATGAAGGGAAAGCGAACTGAAAACTAATGTTTTTTCCATTACTTTATTATTATGTTATTGATGAAGTTCAAAATGATAGGGAGCCAAGCCATGGAGGTACACTGGAGAAGAGCCTAACATGGACAGAGAAGACGTCAAAATGTTAATTAAGAAATGGTGGGATATTTATAACGACGAAACCCTTGATTTTGAACCCAAAATCCCTGCAGGTTTGAAAGAAGACCTTTCGATATCACCAATTATAGCTTCCGTAACCGGAGCGTGAGTTACCAGTTTATCTCCCGGTGCACCTTCCACCGCTTAAGAAGTCTTGAAACACATGTACACAAGACTGTGTTTAAAGTTGGTGTGATTTGGTTGTTATCTTTGATCTTCTTCTTTTTTGTGTGTTTTGATTCTCATTTTCTGTTTTTTATTTGTGGTTTGAGTTATCTGTTTTTGTTAGTGTCTGCCAATAATGCTTTATTACAAAATACAAAATAACTTATTTTGTAATTGTTTGTCAACTCAGTAACAGTATACTAAACATCGCTTTTTCCTGGTGGTAAGTTGAACCTCGAAGGGGAAAGCTACCGCTTCAAAAAATGTGAAGCAATGTAAAGCTCTAAGTAATGGTTAATCTTATTGAACCGAGGTGAGCAAACCTATCACTTCAAAAAAATATGAGAAGTAGTCAATGTGGTTAATTTCATCCACTCATTTATATCACAATATACACATCGTGAACCATTTTGCGCTATTCGAATGTAGAGTTTATACATATTTGATGTACATACAAAAATAACTGATATACATAAAAGAGAAAATTACTAGAATGATACACAAAAGCTTGTATATGACTAGAATAATATAAATTTTCTAAAAATTACTAGAATGTTTTTATACTCTTAGTAAATTACAATAAACACCATTGTTTAATTTTGTTACTATTGATACAAATTTTAATTATTAAATCCACATCATAATTTTGACAATCCAGGTCACTAACTAATTTGTGTCATCAACAGTTACACTGGAAAATCAACAGTCTCATATCTCCGGTGAACAAAAAAAAAGTCTTAATGTCACAACTTCTCCGTCACAACTTTCGTTAAACCCTAACTGATTACGAAATCACGAAATCAAGAAATTATCTTCGTCACAACTAATACTCTCATTTCAAACAGTGTTTTCGATATCGTAAATCATCTTCGTCGACCTCGTTAAACCCTAACCGTCTCCGATATCATCTTCGTCGACATCCTCTTCTCCGCAAAAGTTTCGACGTAATCGTATCTACGACATCATCTTCTCATCTTCTCTGGTATGTTGTACCTAAGTTTGATTTACGACGTGTCTGAGTTATAGATTATGTTGTTACTGAGTTATTGTATAGTGTGGCTGAGTTGAGTTTGATTTATGAAGTGGCTGAGTTATTGATTATGATCCGACTGAGTTATTGATTATGTTTTGGCTGAGTTATTGATTACTGTGGCTGAGTTATATATTATGTTGTGGCTGAGTTATTTATTATTTATGATTTGGCTGAGTTATTGATTATGTTTTGACTGAGGTATTGATTATGTTTCGGCTGAGTTTTGTTTCTATTACGACTGCCTTATATGGTGGCTGGGTTATTTATTATGTTGTGGCTGAGTTTTGTTTCTATTGCGGCTGATTTATCTATATATGTGTTTTAGGATCAGATGGCTATTTCTGAAGATCAAGCACGGGATTATCCTCCACGACTTTACGCTGAAGGGGCTTCTAATCTAGAAAATAAAGAGATTAATCACAATTTGCAGATGGGAGATTTCCCTAACGTCAGAGAAGCAATAGGACGGGATGTGTGGGATCACATGAGGCAGGGTCCTCTTGGAATTATTGTGAAGCTAGCTGAACGCAAAAGCGTGTGGTCTGGTAGGACTGTCCACTATCTACTATGTCGACAGCTTCGAGTATACATGAAGGAGATTTGGAGTCTAGTTGGTGATGAACCTATCAGGTTTAGCTTACTCGAATTTGGTGAGATCACTGGGTTAAACACAGATCCAGTGCCAACAGGAAGTTTTGAACATGACCAATACAAAGCGTTTTGGGAGGAGTTGAATCTGCCGCTTGGGGTGGGACCCAAGTTAGATGAACTGAGGGCAGCATTAGAGGTATGTCCGGCCTGGAGTTTTGAAAAGCGTAAATGGTTAGGGCTGTTACTTCTTCAAGCCATGGGACTTTATGCTTTGCATCATAATTCTAGGATACCGTTTGAAAGTGCAAAAAGAGTATTCGACGATGAAGCCATGATGACGTATCCATGGGGGCGGACTGCATATGAAGTTCTTGTTGACTCTATTAAGATGTTGAATCCACAAGGAAGGACATACACCATAAGCGGTCTGAAGGACGTGTTGTTGGTTTGGGCGTATGAATCTGTCATTTGTTTTGGAGAGCGTTTTGGGAGAGTGGTCAATGAGCAAGAAGTTCCACTTTTTCGATGGGGTGGAAAGCGTACACGTTCAAGTTTTGATACTGTCATTACTGAGGAGATTAGAAAACATGGCGAGGTAAGGTGTCAACTGATTTATTATTTATTTGTTGGCTGGGTTATAAGTACTTATGTACTTAAGTGGCTGGGGTTTTTGGTATTAGTTATTTGATGGCTGAGTTAGCATGTATAAAGTGTCTGAGTTATTAGTTATTTTATGGCTGAGTTATTAGTTGTTTTATGAACACCAAAAACCCAGCCACCATATAAACAATATCTCAGCCTCTTGGTATTAGTTTTGATGGCTGAGTTAGTATGTACATAGTGGCTGGGTTTCTTGATATTAGTTATTTGATGGCTGAGATAGTGTTTATATGGTGGCATGGTGGCTGGGTTTTTGGTACTTTTTGGCTGAGTTATTAGTACTTTGACAACTGAGTTATTATGTATTCGGTGGCTGATTTTGTAGGTGCGCGTGAGAAAAATGGTTATGAAGGACTCCGTAGAAGAGATGTTTCCTCAGTGGCCGGATGAAGCAGCTGACCCGCAACTCGTTAACTTGATAACAGATATATATGCAGGTCGGTTTGTTAGAGGTTTTTGGGGAACACAGATGAAACGCAAACAAACAAACACAAAGGTTTTTGGTGTTTCGTCAAACGCTGAGCCACCCATTAAGAAGCAGAAGAAAGTGAGCAGCTTCCAAGAGGATGAAGCTGCTGTGGAGGGAAAGGGTGCTTACGAGAAGGAAGGTAAGGCTGATATTGGAGAAAATCCGATAATGATGAAAATAATGTATAGTCTGGATAGAATTGTCTCAAAAATAGACAGCCACGAGAACAACTTCGAAAACTTCGACGCGCGGTTATCCAGAATCGAGTCCAGTTATACGAACATTCCTGATTTAGTCAGAGTTGCAGTGGACGAGTACTTCTCTAAAGTTCCCCAACAATCTTTAACGTTGCCACCGCCACCGCCACCGCCACCGCCGAGCTTTTTTCCGCAGCAGTCAGTCAATAGTCCACCTGCTAAGGCCTCTGTCCATAGTCCACCTGCTAAGGCCTCTGTCCATAGTCCACCTGCTAAGGCCTCTGTCCATAGTACACCTGCTAAGAATTTGGGAGACACTGTTGATTTCGTTGGTGTTTCTCCTGCAAAGGACCCAGCCTTAGGACGCGGGCAGAAAATAAGGTTTAAACAAAAAGGAAATGAGGTTAAAGAGAAGGACAAAGAGGCGGCTGAGTTAGGAAAGAAGGGTGTGTCTCCTAAGAATAACTTAACGGCTGTAAGTAGGGAAGAAGAGGCTGCGTTAAAGAAGAAGGAGGCGGCTGAAAAAAGGAGAAAAAAAACGGCTGAGACAAAGCAACGGAAGGCTGACGAAAAGAAGGCGGCTGAGTTGAAGAAGAAAGAAATGGCTGAGTTACAGAATCCGGTCGCAAAAAGGACGCGTCGCGGTTTAATAACAATAGCTGTACCTCAGCCGAAGCAGATTCAAGCCGACAGTGAGCTTGCGGATATTACTGACGAATTTCTCGCAACACGAGACGAAGTGCTTCCGGAGTCTGATGAGGATGAAGAGGATAGGATCAGATCCGAAAGAATAAAACAATATCGGGAGAAAAATGTTCAGTTATCTGCAACTGGGTCTGCATTGCAACTCTCTGATAATGCTCCTCCAGCACCAGTTTTTCCTCAGATTGGAGACAATGTAACGACGTGCATGAGGAATAATTTATTACCTTCACCAGCAATATATGATCCTTTAGCACCGGTTGATCCAGCAAAATGGGATAAACTTATGGAACACCTAGAGAAACATAAAGACGTTCCCACTACCCCAACAGCGGCCCATGAGGGTGAGTTCTACAGAATCATCATCACTGAAAGACCGTGGAAAGACATACAATATGGATGGCTGTATGATGATGTAAGTATTCCTTACGGCTGAGTTATAAATTTTATGTGACTGAGTTACGTTTTTTAAGGCTGAGTTAAAGAAGACTAAGTAGCTTAGTTTATTATTCTTTACGGCTGAGTTAAGTATACTAGTTGGCTGAGTTTAGTATACTATGTGGCTGAGTTTAGTATACTATGTGGCTGAGTTATGTGTTTTGTTACGACTGAGTTATAGATTCTATTATATTGACTTGATTTTGTGTTTTTGCGTAGCATGTTAGTGCGTTTCTACGAATCCTCATCAAAAGGTCCATGCGAGATCCCAGCCCATTCTGGTCCAAGCGCATTGCATTTATTGACGTCTGGTTTCTCGCTTTTTGGGTTCGCGATTACGCGCAGTACAAGCTCAATCCTAATATGATGAAATTCACCGGTAATGGCTATGAAGATTTAATAAACGGTAGGATGCCCGCAGACTGTTGTACAAACTTGAAGTGGTATGAGGATGTGGATCACCTGTACGGAGTGCTTCAAACTGGAGGCGATCATTGGGTGGCGTTTCACGTGGATCTGCTTAATGAGAAGATTGACTGCTATGATCCAATCATTGGACAAGTCACAGCCGAAAGTGAAAAGAGAATGGTTAATGCATTTAAGCCTCTTACGCAAATGCTACCTACGATGTTGAATCAAAATATTCCTTCCAAACTCCGAAAACAGAGAAAGAAGCAGTTTTCGTTCCGAAGGAGGAAAGGCGATTACATTCCCCAAAACACCCAAATTGGTGATTGTGGAGTGTATGCATTGAAGTTTGTGGAATGCTTAGCGCTTGGCGTGACTTTTTCTGGGATAAATGATAGGAATATTCAAGGTATACGGGTGAAGATGGCAGCAGAGATCCTGGATGAAGGAGGAACTGACTTCTATTCCCAGTTTGATTAGCCTTTGAACGATTTGTATATTTTTTTGCTAATGGTATATTTTATATAACCCAGCCGCAACGTTTCTATAATCAGCCGTCTAGCCTTATATAACTCAGTCATACCACAAACATACCCTAAAATCGAAAAAGTTTAATATAACCCAGCCGAAACGTTTCTATAATCCAGCCGTCTTGCCTTATATAACTCAGTCATACCACAAACATACCCTAAAATCGAAAAAGTTTAATATAACCCAGCCGAAACGTTTCTATAATCCAGCCGTCTTGCCTTATATAACTCAGCCACACCACAAACATACCCTAATATTTGGAAATGTACTTTAAAAAGTTATTATAAATTAATATTATCAGTTTTGGATGAATATTTAATCAACACAATGTGTATACTTCATTGAATTTACAAGTTTCGGATTGACCATGATCTTGAGGTATAAGTTGTCTTACAAATACTTAAAACCTTATGTAACTATATAGGTGTTGAACGCACCAAATACAAAGTACCATATAATTTTTTTTTCAATTGAATTTGTGTAATTTCTTATATTTTACAGTGGTACCTAAACCATAAACCCTAAACCCTAAACCGTAAACCCCATATACTTAACCCTAAACCTAAAACATAAAATTATCCTAAACATAAAGTCAGCCGTAACAAGCCAATAACTCAGCCATTGGGCGGGAACTTGAAAATATGTTTGTGCGGAAACTTGAAAATATTCCAACACAGACCTGGCCCAGCTCTATATAACGATGTAATAAAGCAACTTTTTCAGAGGAAAAAGTGGGGATTAGGGTTCTAAAGGAAAAATGTCTTCCTCCTCTAACACTATCTCATCAGGAAATGTAAACCGAGTACGTACGAATGGGGAGAGAGGAATACCAAAACAGTGTTGGTGTGGTGCAGCCTCAGAGATATGTACATCCGGATCAGCTAAAAATCCAGGAAGATTGTACTATTGTTGTGCAAGAGGATATAATAAGGTTAAATTTTGTTCTTATTTGCCATATATTCATTTCGTGCTACTGAGATCTGATTATTATATTAGTGCAAGCAGAGACATTTATTCAAATGGGCTGATGAGTGCTTGGTAGAAGAGGTTGAGGATATGAAGTTAGTAATGAGTGACATGAACAAAGACTTGACCGATGTCAGGGCTAAATTCGGTCGGTTGGAGAAAGAGTTTGAAGGAATCAAGACGGAATCAGAGGGGCGATGTGTAAGGAATGTGGTGGTTTGTGTGTTCTTTGTGGGCATATTTTGCTATTATTCATTAATGTAGTCTTGTATCGTTTATCAATAACCCAGCTTATAGTTCAATAAACCAGCCGTACAATTCAAAAACTCAGCCGGTAGGGAATAATAACCCAGCCGTCAATTTATATAACTCAGCCGTACAATTCAAAAACTCAGCCGGTAGGGAATAATAACCCAGCCGTCAATTTATATAACTCAGCCTTAAAGTTCAATAACTCAGCCAGTACGGAATAATAACCCAGCCGACAATTTCAATAACTCAGCCTGTAGAGAACTCGGTCACATTATTTGGTCGCATTATTTAGTTAACTCAGCCACTTTGTATACAGCTGTAATACAACCAATAGTCTACAAACTGAAATTGCAAAGAAAATCAAAATAAAAATAAAAATACATCTTCACCACTTGCTTGTGTCAAAAATCAAGCTCATCGGTTCAAAATCACGGAAGAACAGCCCAACCTCTTTAATCCAGAAACAACGGTCACACATGTTGTCACCCTTACTGGTACCAATGGTCCACAGGCTGAACCAGTTTCTTTCCACAACAGCACAACATTGGCAACTGGTGAACGATGGCATTACAGATGAAATGAACTCCAACTTCTTTGAGCGGAAGTCGTCGCCATGCCACAAACCCCATCCCCATTTCACAGATCGCACTAGTTCCCCAACCTTAGCAGCAGATTCCCTTGTAAAACGAGCAAAGTACTCCTCTTCATTCCAAAAATTTTCCTAATCATTGCGTATGCATACACGGCACGCTCATATCCTGCATCCGCTGCACTCTTCATGAGAGTAAGACCTTCTTCTCGAAGCTCATATGTGAAGAAAAACTGGACACCCTTCATATATAGTGTGCTTGGGTTTCCCTCAGCGTAACAAGTTTTGAACAACGAAATAGGCATAGGGGCTTCCCATGGATATGATAGCAAATCAAAAAAATGATATACCCTACGCCGCTCTGTTAACGCCTTCATCGACTTGCACGAAGCTCTGAGGTTATAAAAATCTTTAATGGAATTACTGGCCACACGTTCAACAACTAACGCTTGAATTTCTTCAGGCATTTCGAGAATCGGGAAACCTTCCATTTTCTAAGATAATCAGTTTGTGTCGACAAGGGTGAACTGATTGCGTGTTTATATAAAGAGTTGACCTGGCATGGCATGCAACGTTTCGTGTTTCGTGTTTCTCTGTTTTCGAGAAGGCGACCTTTCATGATCCTGGCATGGCATGCAACGTTTCGTGTTTCATATTTCTGGAAAACCGTTCATGAACTAAATAACTCAGCCGTAAGAGAATGAATAACTCAACCGTACCATGTCATTAACTCAGCCTTACCATGTCAATAACTTAGCCGTGTCATGTCAATAAATTTATCCTAAAGATAACTCAGTCGTATCATGTAAATAACTCAGTTTTATATTTCAATAACTCAGCCGTTAATTGCAACGTTTCGTGTTTTTGGGCGGGAACAAAATAACTCAAGTCTTAATTAAATTTCAATAACTCAGACGCTTTGTGTAACCTAATCTTTACCTTTGGCATTCTAATACCTCTCTATATATAGTCCTCTTGTCGCTTTTCTCTCGTATTATAGAAACAGTTATGTCGGTTGTCCCTGGTTGGTCTCTATCGCTAGCGAACAATGTCAATGCTATTCTAAGCTCGGCAGATCGGGATAACCTACCCTTTCTGAACCCTGGTTTTGGTGTAAATGTCTCCAAAACCACCGTAGAGTGGTTTACATTCTTGCATGACCTATCGGTTGCGATCTCGCCCATTCTTCGAGAAGGGTGGGTTCATGAGTGGCCGACTTACCGTGTCATTCCCGCTCATTTTAAGGAACGCTGGTTTCTTGAACTCGCTGTAAGCATCCATTATGTATCCCTATTAAATTTGACAGCTGTTATGTTTCTAATATTTGTTATGTTATTTTATTTATTTTTTAGCGTAATAACACTTGGGATCCGAAGCATAGTTACGAAGTTTGGGAGAATTTTAATCGCGTAGCCAGAACGATATTTCGTCATCAAATGCGGGTGTTGAAGAGGAATTGGGCGCTTGGTGGGCAGAAGCCTGATTGGATGCTAACCAGAGTTTGGCTTGCTCTCGTGGATATGTTTGAAGAATTTGGACCTGATAACTTTGGGGTTTAGAAAGGTTGCGTTTGATATTTAGTTATGTTATTTTGAAAGTCAGCCGTAGCGTTTATGTAACTCAGCCGCTGTAATATTATAACTCAGCCGCAGTAAATTTTAACTAAGCCTTTTATTTAACTCAGCCTTTTACTTAACTTAGCCTTTTAATTAACTCAGCCACAATATATTAATACTCAGCCTTTTATTTAACTGGGCCACGGTATACTCTAACTCAGCCTTTTATTAAACTTACACTTTTATTTAACTCAGCCACATATATTAGTAACTCAGCCTTTTATTTAACTCAGCCGTAGTAGAACTATAACTTAGTCTTAAATTTCAATAACTCAGCCATAATTAGAAACATTAAAATCAATAACTCAGCTGTAATACAACATAGTCTACATATCAATACAACACTTTTAAATCGGACAAGTTTTCACATTATGTCCACTCTGTCTACAACGAGAACATGTGTGTTCTTTCCTAGGACGTTTGTTTTCAAGTGCAACCTCTAAAGAAGATTTCATCCTATTTTTCTTAGGCCTTCCTGGCTGAAGACGAATAGACGGGGGAAAGCATGCTAGGTTAACCACGTTATCTGGAACTGGTAGCGCTGAATCAACCGGCATAACTGAATTGGCGTATGCGCTCACCAAATAAGCGCTGGTATAGTAAGGACTGCACAGGGATATACGACAAACATTCCTGGACTCCGCAGCTGCAATTGCATGCGAACATGGTAATCTCTCCAGCTGGAAACGGCGGCATGTGCACTTTCTCCTTTCCAAGTTAACAACATGCAAAGACTCACCATATGTAACTTCAGTTTGATGAGTATCGATTCTTTGTACAGTCAACAGTCTCGCGGTAGTAACACGACCCTATTATAAATAAAAAATGAACAATGAAAAACATTAGAGACTGAGTTATGAAATCTACTTAGGTTGACTTACTAAAATATAAGGCTGACTTATGACATCTATTTAGGCTGACTTATCATTGATACGGCTTACTTATGAAATCTACTTAGGCTGACTTATCATTAATACGGCTGAGTTATGATATCTACTTAGGCTGACTTACTAAATGAAACGGCTGACTTATTTAATAAGTACGACTGACTTACAAGTAGTAGTTTCTCTACAGCACGTGTAAGCATGGTTCGCTGCGATTCAGCATCCTCTCTCCGTTCAGCAAACCATCTGGTCATCATAACCCGTATCGATTCTAGTAGTCGAACAATGTTAAGACCTCTAGCATTTGATAATGCTCTATTCATTGATTCCGCTATGTTCGTAGTCATCAAATTGTACCTTTCGCCTGGGAAATGAACACGCGCCCACAGTTTGACATCGGCTCTTTGGAGGTACCCATGAAGCTCAGGATTAATAGCTTCAATCTCCTCGAACATTGCATTAAAGTCAGGCATCCTGAAACATCTTGCCGCTTTCTTCACCAGACGAAATACATCTTTCCCTTTGTACCGTCCCAAAATGTTCTTATATAAATGGTACGTGCAAATTCCTCGAGAAGCCAACGGATACACATTTCGAATAGCCTTCCCAATCGAGTTATGCCTATCTGAGATTATCGCAAGACCCTTGTCGTCAGGAATCAAAACTTTTAGTTGCGTAAAAAACCAGTTCCACGAATCGTCATTTTCTGTATCAACCACACCGAAGGCGATTGGAAAAATCTGAAAGTTTCCATCCTGAGCTAGTGCTGTTAGAAGCGTCCCTTTGTATTTGCCATTAAGAAACGTACCATCGACAACCACAACTTTGCGCATGAAAGGAAACCCATTTATGCTCGCGCCAAACGCAAGGAACACATACAAGAATCTTCCAAACTCATCGATTTGAAGACGAGTTATTGTATCAGGATTTGCTCTTCTAATCATGAATAAGTAAGAAGGCAAGTTTTCAAAACCACTCTCAGGTGTTCCCATATCGATTTCCCTTGCAAATTTCAGAGTCTTATATGATTTCCAATAATCCATCTGCCCAAATGAATACAAATAATAACTCAGCCAAATCACTTAAGTAACTCAGCTTGAACGTATAAATAACTCAGTCGGATAACTTAAATAACTCAGCTGTAACGTATACATAACCCAGCCCATATACTTCAATAACTCAGACGAAACGTTGAAGTTTAAATAAACCAGCCAGATAATTCAACTAACTCAGCCGCATCGTTCGATGTTTATATAACTCAGCCTATCACTTAACTAGCACAGCCGGACGTTAATATAAGTCAGCCACAAAGTGTAGATATAACTCAGCTGTAACGTTGATATAAGTCAGCCATACTACAACAATTACCTTGAGACCGAACTGTTTATTGAGAGCTATTCCCACACTCGTAGGTCGAACGGCCGGACCAACGTCGCCGAGAAAGTTTCTGTACAATTCTCCTAAAATATCTGGTGTTGCTTGTCGAGATCGATTAGAACGCTCAGTTACAGAACATGTATGTTCCGAATCGTAAATACGAACATAGAATGTCGGGGAATCCCCTTGTGTTGAAGCACGAACTCTCCAGAGACATCCACCAACCCAACATTTAACAATGAGTAAATCTGGATTGGATACTTCCACATCAAAATCAAATTGATCTCTCACTGTAAGAAGTTTCAGTCGTCTTTCCAACTCAGCTTTACTCTGGTATCGTTGCCCAACAGCAAGGTTTAGCGAAGACATCTCCAACCTTAGAACCTCTGAATCCCCCTTAGATCCGGTCCAATTGTAAGAAGTTTCAGTCGACTGAGATCTCTTTTTAGGCGGTAGTGTCGGTGAATCTTCGTCTTGTGCTGGAGACTCACCATATGAGCTAAAGTTATCATCTTCGGATGACGCACCATCTGAGTCGTCGAACATATCAAATCGGCTATCAAATTCACTGTCTTCTTCGCCTTCTTCATCTTCTCCAACATCTTTCTGTTTTTCTCCGTCCAAGATATTAGAGAAGGTATTCTCATTGTCGTTATGTTCCTCCTCCAAACTAATACCATCGTATCTAGATTCAACTTCTGAGACTTCTGCTTCTGAGCTGAAACTGTATAATATATTACTCTTCTCTCCCGCTCCGTCTTTCCGGCTGATCTCATCATCCTTTTCTGTAATCTCTACACAGAGACGTAATCTTTCGGTTTTCCTTAGGCTTAAAAATATTTGCAATTGACGAGTATTGGAGATGTAAACTGGTGGCGTGTCGTGAGCCATTGTTTTCAAAGCTTTATTCGAGAACTGGTAGCTTAGCTGAATCTGATGGCTCGACTCATTCAATCCGTAATCATCGAGTACTGACTTTGCGAATTCGTCGTGTGTTGTTTTCTCATCTGCATGCAGAACAATACATCCTCTACTGTCGGGTGTGAATACATATCTGTTTTTCTTAATCCAGTTACCTGAAACAATAATTACTGGATCCATAAGATTTTAGAGAAAGAGAAGAAGGTGAAGAACAGATAGCGGCGTCTGTAACATAAACCCTTATTTCGTTGTTGTAGTTAGTAATGACATGGAAAATAAAAGCTGACATGGATGATGACATGGAAAATCAGTAATTCAGCCACCAAACGAACATTTAAGTCAGCCAAAATAAGTCAGCCACTTAATACACCGTAAGTCAGTCAAAACGTGAATACTATTTTAGTAATTAACTTTTTGTTAACAATCAGCCATAACAAAGATGAAACGCAAGAAGTCAGCTGTATCGTTAAATAAACCAGCCGGCAAATGAATGCTATTCTAGTAATTAATCTTTCGCTAAAAAGTCAGCCGTAAATCAGCTGAGTTTACTGTTACTCCACTTTACTACGGCTGATTAAATATAACTCAGCTGTAAAAACATCTCATAACTCGGCCGGTCGACGATCAATTAACCAGCCGCGATAGTTAACTCAGTCGTATGGTAACTAGAACTCAGTCGGATTTTCCAGGAACCAGCCTAAGGATATATAAGTCAGTCGTAATATCTGACCGTAACTCAGCCGTTATCACATAAACCAGCCAGATTTTTTTAAGTCAGCCGTAACGATCGACTGAGTTATGTTCATAACTCAGCTTATTTCTCATAAGTCAGCTAGATTATTTAAGTCAGCCGCAACACACCTATATCTCGGCCGTAACGAAGTTCATATCGTCTTGCGGCTGAGTTTTATGCCGCATTCTTACGTGGACCCGATTTTTTGCCTACGTGGCACAAAAAAGTAATGGCATTCTTGTAAATATGTTTTTTCTCACAACGTAAAAAAAGGACACGCTGGGTATTAAAAAAAAGGTAGTAATAAAAAAAAGTTTTGTATGGTTGTGATAATAATTAATAAAATTTATACTAGTTGAGTTAACTTCCCTAAAATATTCAACCAATTCTCTCTCTGATACTCTCTTGTTTATACTCTATCTCTTGTTTTTTATATTCTCAGTTTCTGTACTTTATTTGTGCTGAGTTATTTGTTTTTGTTACATCACTGTCTGCCAATAATGTTTTATTACAAAATACAAAATAACCTATTTTGTAATTGTTTTGTCAAGTCAGTAACAGTATACGGAACATCGTTTTTTCCTGGTGGTAAATGTTGAACCTAGAAGAGAAAACTACCGTTTCAAAAAAATGTGAAGCAATGTGAAGCTCAAGTAATGGTTAAACTTATTGAACCGAGATGAGCAAGCCTATCACTTCAGAAAATGTGAGAATTGGTCAATGTAATGCTATAGGTAGTGGTTAATCTATCACAATTAACACATGTTCAACCATTTTGTAGCTAGAGTTTATACATATTTGATTTACAAAAAAAATAATTAATATACATAAAATATTCATCCAATTCTTTTCTCATACTCTTTTGTTCATACTCTCTCTCTTGTTCTTTATACTCAAACTATGTTTTCCTACATAGTATAAGAGCAAATCCCTCTTTGAGAACCTATTTATACAAATTATCAGTGTATTTTTACTCTAAAGATTCATGGATGGAAGGAGATAACTACATGTTTTCATTAAGGACCAAAGAACAATTTTTCATAGCTTTAGATTATGGGAGTGCATAGTAAAATAACAAAACATGTCTGTCGGAGAAAAAAATTATCATATAAATCTTTCTCTAAGAAAGCCCAATCCAAAAAGATTGGATTGGCGATGAAGACATGATTTATTGGTGAAACCTGACTATTATGGCCGAAAAATCTATTTATCAGCCCAAAGTAGCGATATATGAGATTACGGATAATAACCAAGATCCGTTAAAACCTCATGGTCAATCGGTTACACAATAGGCCAAGATCTCTGGATCAAGGCACACCATGTGCGCTTTATATTCGCAGAGCAGTTGAAGTGAGCTGAGGAGCATAAAATTCAAGGCCAAGATCACTATCGAGATATGTTTTTGGGGACTTACTCACTCTAGATCTAGAATAATCTATTTTCAGTTGTATTGTCTTGTGCTTTGTTCGTTGTATTCATCATAATTTTTCGTGTATCTCAAATAATTTAATACTCTTGTTACGGCTTTCCTGTATGTATGACCTGAATTACTTGTGTAGCTACTTAATACAATTGACTGCATGCGCTAGATAGGGTCTTGTACAATTTTTCAAGTGCATCATACTTCCAATCACCCGTGCATACTTCACTTGTGACACTGCCTCGCCTATGTTCTTTGTCAAGCGCAGCATTGTGTCTACAAGAGTTTTTGCAGTTCTACTAAAGTAGGTCTTAAAAATATCAAGTATCTTTTCCGCATTGATCTTGAGATAAAGTTATCCCATCATGATTCCTTGTGATTTTAATGCAAGAATAACATCCGCAAGACTCATATATTTCATGTCGAACTGGCTACTGAGCATGTTCTTGGTTTGTTGGATGATATCTTTATTGATACAAATGATGAGCATGTCATCTATATACAAGCATAATAAAATATACCCACTGGGAATATTTTTGTAGTAAATTCATTATCACATTGATGTGGATCATTTGACATCATAACATTGTCAAACTTTTCATGCCGTTATTTTGAAGCTTGTTTCAGCCCATATAACGACTTCAAAAGCTTCCAAACTTTATGTTCTTGTCCCGGAACCATGAACCTTCAAGTTGATTCATGTATATCTCCTCTTCGAAATCTTTGTTTATAATGGCATTTTTATCATCCATTTGATGGATTTCCAAGCTTCTTAATGCTGCAATTGCAATCAATAATCTAATTGAAGTTATTCTCGTCACTAGAGAATAAGTGTCGAAGAAATCTAGACCTTCTTTCTGTATGTGTCATTGCACCACAAGAATGACCTTGTGCTTATCAACTGAGCCATCAATTTTCATCTATGTTTTGAATAGTCATTTAGGCCCTAGTGCTTTATACTCTTGAGGTAAATCAATTATCTCGTAGAAATATTGAATCATGTTCACTATTGACTGCTTATTTCTAGAAGTTTGCATCAAGGTTAGACATGGCTTCTGCGTAAAATTTGGCTCATTCTTAGTGAGAAATACCATCATGAAATCTTTGCCAAAAGACTTTTCTTTATGAACTCTCTTGCTTCGTATAGGTTCGTCTACAACATCTCCTGCTTCAATTACACCAGTTCTAGAAGTATTGCCTCATCAATGGAGGTAACCACATCTCTTTTTTCACGAGTTCGTTTAGGATATTTTTTATCCTCACACAAAAATATGTTTTTGAAAAACGAAGCATTCCTTGATTTCATGAGCGTATTGATATGGATGTCAGGTACTTTTGATTTAATTACTAGAAACCGATAAACACTACTATTGTATGCATAACCAATGAATAAATCACCCACGGTTTTAGGTCCAATCGTGACCTTTTTAGGAGGTGGCACTGCGACTTTTGCCAAACACCCCCACACTTTGAGGTATTTGTATGAAGGTATATTACCTTTTCAAAGTTCATATGGCGTTTTGCTAGTTACCTCATGAGATATTTTGTTGAGGATATTGTTTGTGGTGATTAGAGTTCCCCCCTCCCCATAGTGTCTGGGCTAGACCATATTCCTGCAACATCGCATTCATCATTTCTTCTAGAGTTTGGTTCTTTTTTTCTGCAACTCTGTTTGATTTTAGTGAATAAGGAGCAGTTGTTTGATTGATAATGCCGTTTACTTGAAGAAACACATTAAAAGTCTTGACTATTTTGCTAGTCTTTTCCAGTTCTTTTTCAACTTCTAGTTTTGACTCTTTGAATTTATCCAAGAGTTCATCTTTACTTTGTAACAAGTCAACATGACAGTATCTTGTGCAATCTTCTATGAAATTTACAAAGAACTTTTTACCGCCTCTGGTTTGAAATTCTTCAAGTCGCATAGATTTGTGTGTATTAAACCTAGAGGTTTGGTTGTTCTTTTCTTGGAGACAAACTTCACATTTGTCTATGTTTATTTTGAACTTTGGGATCATGTTCATATTTATGAGTCTTTGCATAGACTTATACTTTACATTTCCCAATCCTTCATGTCAAATATTAAAAGACTCAACGACAGTAGCAATTGTATTCTTATTCACTAAAACATGGAATCATGTACATCATTTTTTTGAATGACTGTCATTACAAACATTTTGACAAGTCCATTCTTAACAAACCCTTTTCCTATAAAAACACCAGTCTTCCTGAGGATCAGCTGGTCGGATTCGAAGTTGGATCTAAAACCTACTTACTCATGAGAGATTCAGAAATCAGATTATTTTTCATGTCTGGAACATGTTTCACGTTAGGCAGAGTAACACCCCTTTCAGAAGTCATCTGTAACACAACATTCTAGTACCTTTAATCTTGGATTGAGAGATATTTTTCATCTTCACTTGATATCAGTTTTAAACTTCTGATAGGTAATGGACATCTCTCTGTCAATGCAAATGTGTGTAGTGGTGTGTGTGTGTCATACAACCATTCTTTGGGTTATCTTCTAACATGTTGGCTTCTGTGACAACATCGCACAAATTAGCTTCAGTTAGGTTTGCCTGATTTTCCTCATGGCCTTCCTGCGACATTCTGAAGATCTATGTCCTACCTTGCCACAATAGTTACACTTTTCAACGAATTTGTTGTTCATGGAAGGTTAAGCTTGTTTCTTGAAGCTCATGGGTGCTTGTTGAGCAAGCTTATTCGGCCCAGATTTATGAAATCTTGCCTTTTCTTTTCCTTTGTTCTTGTACTATGCAACATTAATATCGTGAGTATGAATTGGCCCTTCTTTGTCATGTTTTAGTGACTCATTCTGAATCCTGTAATCAGATTTGCCAACGTCAAGGTCTTTTGCTTATAAGCAAGATATTTTTTGAATTATGTCCAACTCGGTGGAAGCTTGTCAATAATGCAGTTTACTATGAAGGTTTCACATAGCTTCATGTCTTCTTCAGTGATCTCTTAGATTAACGGTAGCTCATGTATTGGATCCATGATAGGTCATGACTCTACCATCACATATTTGAGGAATTTTCCTATGGTGAATTTCCCAGAGTCTACATTGAAGGACTTGTATTTATTTTCCAGAGCATCCTATATATCTTTGGAAGATTCGACCTCAGTGTAAACACTAAACAGTTGGTACACCAAACAATTATGTATGTAACCTTTGCATAAGAAGTCGACATGCTTCCATACATCAATGATAGCAAGAGCCCTTGGATCCATATTGTCCTAGGTAGCACTGGTTTGACCTTAGTAAGATACCTAGCCAAATTCAGAGTAGTCAGAAAGAAGTGCATCCTTTGATGCCACTTTTTGAGGTCTGATCGATCAATCTTGTTAGGCTGAAATCTGTTTATGTTGCTAGGCACAAACAAAATTTTTTTAGGTAGCGATCCAAGTAATTAAGTCTCACTAGTTGCATTGGTTGCCCCCATTGACTTGCATGTTGTTATCACCGTTACTCAGGATGGAATATGTTCACACAACAGAAACTGTAGTAAGTATTGAGAACTCAATTCAACAAGCGATTAAAAACTTTTAAGTCGTTAAACAATAGACGTTCTCAAATTCGCGTAAAGTGTTCTTAAACGTTTAATAGTCATTCCTAGAAATCACCTTTAAGGTGTTCTTAAACGCTATTTTAATCAAAAAATATCATTTTTATATTTAGAAAAACGAGATCGTGAACCTGCTAGAGACTGTTGCGTACATTGTTTTCTTACATGATTTCTCTTATCGATCAAAATGTTTTGCATAATAGCTAAAACGCGTTCGCATAACAGTTTCAGGTCGATTTAAAATTGTTCTATAAAACTGTTTAGAAATATTGTTCACAATATTCAATCTGATTCAAGTGATAAGCAAGAAGTGGCTTTATTGATTTAAGATTGTAGGACCACGAAAATACTGATTGAAAATCACGAAAAAAATAGCGTATGAAACGATAATATAAAGCCAGAAAACGTTTAAGAAATCGTTAGGAAAAGATGAATTCACAGAGTCGAGATTTGACCTATTTCCTTAACTTAATGAACCACCCGTAATGTGTGATGGTTATGTGCGATTTTTGAATCCCAGGATACAACCGTGATGAACCTGTTTCACAACACCCGAAACAAATCTATGAACTTTACTACTATAATATACTCTTGAGACACTTACTTTAAAAGAAGAAGATCTAAAGAGTTTTGCTTACGAGAAGCTTGAATTTTGTGTGTTGTTAGATGTCATTTTGTCAAGAGATTATGTCTATATTTATAGTAAAAAATTAGTTTGGTCACCAAGTTGACATGACTTTGTAACAAAGTTGATTTAGCTTGATCACTAAGTTGGCTAACTTGGTCACCAAAATTTTATTTTTAAAGTCCAAACATTTTTACTTAAAAAGCCCAAATATTTTTACTTACAAACCCCAAAATCATTAATGGATCAATTTACTTAGCTCATTGAGCTTACAAAATGAGTTCAACAATCTTCATCTCTTCACATTAAATCAAAATTTTACTCAGTCCATTAAACTTATAAAATTTATATTTACACCTATCTAATTTCTTACCGAGTCTGTTAAACTTAAGAATTAGTTCCAAGAATCTTGATTGGTTTCAACATTTGCTTTATAGACAATAACATTGGAAACACCACTGACCTTGCCCTTGATTCTAGATTTCAGACAAGGATCAGTCTCTAGAAGATTGGTATCTAAGTGATAGTTAGAAAGCTAGTACTTTGATAGTGCCAAGAATCTCGAGACTAGATATTCAACGGACATCGTGGTGATAGCTGATCTTGTTCGTTTTGGACTTTCCCTGGCAACCACATATATAGACCAAAATGAACTCTACTAGAGAAATGGAAGCAGAGTTATATGCGCCCAAGGATATTAATGAGAACAGAATGCTAAAACCTTATATTAAAACAAGCCCAAACATCATTGAGTCTGGCCTCTACTATCTTCGTTTTCACCTCTGTGTGCATTCCACCGCTACCATCACTCAATTGAGTTTTCTAAAAAGAAATAAGTTGGAAGGATGATGAAGAAAATAGTGAGAATATTTAATGATTTTGATTTTCTTTATTAAAACAATAAATTATTTTAAAATTTATGAATATCCTCGGGCTTAATGGATAATCCGACTACATCATGATTGGGATTGTAGTTTCTCGAACATAAGTTTTCTAGAATAGCCCGTTTTTTTTTATTTCATCAAAAGAACCAAAAAAAAAAGAAGATGAAACCACACGCCGTAGCATGTTCGGTGCTGGTCTCTATCAAACAGGTCCTATTCAACGAACCACAAGTGCTCCGGTTGTAGTTCCAACTCCTCCGACTGTACCAAACTTTTTCACTCAAGGATTAATCCCAAAAAAGTTTGATGGCAAATGCTTCAAAATGTGGCAAAAGAAGATGATGTTCTTCATGACAACAATGAAGCTGGACAAACTCACCTAAGAGGACAAGCCCCTTGTCCCTTACGGGATTGATGATGTGTACACTCTTGAAAGTGTTGATAGTTGGTTGCATTCCGACTACATCTGCAAAGGATACATTTTGGGTCGCTTTATTGACCCATTGTATCAAGTCCACTGTGAGATTCCCACGTCAAAAGAGCTATGGAGATCACTGGACAAGAAGTACAGAGGTGAGGACGCTGGATGTCAGAAGTATGTGGTTGCAAAATTCCATGACTTCAAAATGGTGGATTCAAAACCTATAATGGATCAGGTGGAAGCGTTTCAGCTCACTTGCCATGAAATTGCTGCTGAAGGATTGTCCATCTGTGAGACATTCACAACTCTCAGCTTCATCCAAAAGCTTCCTCCAAGCTATGCAGAATTCAATAACTATCTGAAGCACAAATAGAATAAGCTGGGACTCGAAGATCTCATTCAGAAGATTCAGATGGAAGCCATGGACCGAAATGATGACAAGCTGCTCCAAGATAAAGAGCATAGTGTCAACGTGGCTGAAATGAAAGGTAAAGGAAAGGAAATTTTCCGATCTCCTGCAAAACCTTTCAAAACAGCTGCAATTTTGAAGGCTTCTAGTCCAAACTTCAAGAAGAAAGGCATTGAGATCAAGGAAAATGTGGAGAAATTTAAGGGAAAATGTCACTACTGCCACAAAGTTGGTCACAGGACTGCTGAGTGTCGCAGCAAGATCAGAGATGAGAAGGCTCAGGCGAATCTCACTGAAGAAGATCTCGTTGCAGTGGTGACTGAAGTCAACATGGTTAAAAGCAACAACCCTAAGGAATGGTGGTATGACACTGGTGCCACCACCCACATTTGCACTGATAGGGCGATGTTCAGCACCTACCAGAAAAGCAAGACTCAGGAGAAGCTGTTCATGGAGAACACTGCAGTCTCCAAGATTGAAGGCCGCGGCAAGGTGATTATGAAGATGACATCTGGACGTGAAGTCACTCTGCAGAATGTTAAGCATGTGCCTGACATGAGGAAGAACCTGGTCTCGGGAACCTTGCTCAGCAAGAATGGATTCGCCACAACTCTTGAGGCGGACAAGCTCGTTATTAGGAAGAATGGAATGTATTTAGGAAAAGGGTATGTTAAGGATGGACTGGTCAATATGAATGTAATGACAGTCCTTCCAAAAATTGTAGCTTCAAAAGTTTCGATGAATAAGAAAGAGCCAATTGCTTATTTGGTTGAGTCTTTTAATATATAACATGAAAGATTAGGCCATGTAAACTACAAATCGATACAAAGATTAATGAATCAAAACTTAATCCCAAAATGCAAAACAAGTAAACAAATATGTGAAGTATGTGTACAAGCTAAGCTCACAAAAACACCCTCACCTCGTGTTGAAAGAACTAACAAACCTCTAGATTTAATTCACACAGATCTATGTGACTTAAAATATATACAAACTAGAGGTGGGAAAAGTACTTTGTGACCTTCATAGACGACTGCACAGAATATTGTTATGTATATTTATTAAACTTGAGGTTGAAAATCAGCTTAAAACAACTATTAAAATAGTTAGAAGCGACAGAGGAGGCGAGTATGATGGTCCATTTAATGCATTTTGTAAAGAACATGGAATAATTCATCAAACTACAGCTCCTTATTCACCAGAATCTAATGGAGTTGCTGAACGCAAAAATCGAACTCTAAAAGAGAGGATGAATGCAATGTTGCAGGAATCTGGGTTACCCAAGAACATGTGGGGGAAGTGTTGCTTACCACTAATTATATCCTCAACAAAATTCCACACAAAGTAACTAGCAAAACTCCATATGAACTATGGAAAACTAATTTACCTTCGTATAAATACCTCAAAGTGTGGGGGTGCTTGGCAAAAGTTGCGGTACCGCCACCAAAGAAGGTCACTATTGGACCTAAACAGTGGATTGCATTTTCATCGGGTATGCACATAATAGTAATGTCTATCGATTTATGGTATATAAATCTAAAATATCAGATATTCATGAAAATACAGTAATGGAGTCAAGAAATGCATCTTTCTTCGAAAATATTTTTCCTTGCAAGGAAAAACAAGGTTCAAAACGAACTCGAGAAGAAAGAGACGACCATAATGTTTCAGAAATTGAGTCAAATGTTGAAATTTCTGTTAATGATATTTCAGAAAATGAAAAAAGATGAACCTAGAAGGAGTAAAAGAGCTCGAAAGGAAAAATCTTTTGGTGAAGATTTCTTAATGACATTCTTAGTGCAAAATGATCCAAAAACTTTGGCAGAAGCCATGTCCTCACCAGACGCTCCGTTTTGGAATGAAGCCATCAAAAGTGAATTTGATTCTATCATGCAAAATTATACATGGTACATAACAGATTTACCACCAGGCTGCAAAGCATTAGGGAATAGATGGATAATGAAACGAAATCTAAACCCTCATGGAACACCTGGTTTACACAAAGCTAGGCTTGTAGTTCAAGGATTCCGACAGAAAGAAGGTCTTGACTATTTTGACACATATTTTCCAGTAACGAGAATAACCTCAATAAGGTTGATGATAGCAATCGCAACTTTAAGAGACCTAGAAATCCATCAAATGGATGTAAAAATCGTCTTCCAAAATGGTGATCTAGAAGAGGAAATTTACATGAAACAACCTGAAGACTTTGTTATTCCTGGACAGGAAAACAAAGTATGTCGACTTGTAAAGTCACTTTATGGGCTTAAACAAGCTCCTAAAGAATGGCATGAAAATTTTGATAATGTAATGATGTCAAATGGTTTCAAAATTAACGAATGTGATCAATGCATATACTACAAAACTACCAAAAATGCGTATGTTTTGCTATGTTTATATGTAGATGATATGCTCGTTATTGGAAGCAATAAAGATATTATCAATCACACAAAAAACATGCTCAAAGGAAAATTTGAGATGAAAGATATGGGATTAGCAGATGTTATTCTCGGGGTTAAAATTACAATAAACTCAAATGGAATTATCTTAACCCAATCTCATTATACTCAAACAATAATAGAGAGATTTAAAAACTACTCTAATAGTACGGCAAAAACTCCGTTAGATCCCCAAATGCACTTGACAAAGAATTCAGGTGAAGCAGTTTCACAAAACGAGTATGCACGAGTGATTGGAAGTCTCATGTACTTGACCAATTGTACTAGGCCAGATCTAGCGCATGCAGTAAACGTATTTAGTCGATATACAAGTAATCTAGGTCATACACACTGGAAAGGTATAACATGAGTACTTAATTACTTGCGCGACACCAAAGATTTTGGGCTTCACTATGGTAAAGAACCAACAGTTTTAGAAGGATACAATGATGCTAACTGGATATCAGATTCTAAAAACTCAAAATCCACAAGTGGATACGTCTTTACACTAGGAGGGGCAGCAATATCATGGAAATCTACCAAACAAACAGTGTTAGCCAGATCCACCATGGAATCTGAGTTTATAGACTTAGACAAATCAGCAGAAGAAGCTGAATGGCTTAGAAATTTTTTGGAAGATATTCCTATGTGGGAGAAACCTGTGCCAGCTATACGAATACATTGCGATAGTCAATCAGCTATAGCTCGGGCTCAAAATAATCTCTACAACGGTAAATCTCGTCATATTAGAAGACGACATAAAACCATTAAACAACTTATCTCAAATGGTGTAATCACAATAGATTGTATCAAATCGGCTGACAACCTAGCAGATTCATTCATTAAAGGTTTGCCACGAGATATTGTTGCTAAATCATCGAAAGGAATGGGTGTAAAGCCTATAACGAATGAGGATGCTTGATTGCAACCCTACCTATCATGACTGGAGATCCCAAGACGTAGGTTCAAAGGGAAAACAAAATCAAACAAAATCTACCAAAAGCACTTTGAGACTATGATCTCTACCCAACTCCTAAGATGATAAAAGTGCTAATGTGAGAAGGATAAGCATAGACTTTTAATGATTCCATAGCTTCTAAAGCGATGTATTACTCAATACTTTTCATGGTCAATAACCTAATGAGTGTGAAATGAGGCCGTTTCTAGGAGAATGAATGCAAGGCTATATTCTCTAAGTTCACTCATGAAAACCAGGAATAGTCCAGGGCCACAATGAACACAATACAGAACTAAGTTCTAAGTTCTCCGGCCCAATATGTTTTTTTTTGAGCCCAGTTAAGCCCAACTTTTTTCCATTTTAATTCCAAAAAACAGCATGACGTTTGTGTTTTAAACGACGCGTACTTCGTCCAAAAACGACAAGCAGTTTATCTGTCTCGAAACTGGATCATAACGAAGAGATCTTGCAGAGAAAGTTTCTCATCACACCACTCCCGAGATTTTCGAGATATTTTCGCTACCATTTCGAAAAACCGCTCCACTATTCTTCTTTATAAACTCGTCTCCTCCTTCCTTATTTCTTAACATTTTTCTTAACGAAAATTAGCAATCTCCAGCGTAAGTTTTAGAAGTGCTCGTAGATTTATTAGTTCATTAGGGACGTTCACGGATGAAGCGTGAATCATCTATCATGGTTGTATCTTGGGCTCTATTTCGTACAAGTCCGTCTCACTACGGAGCGAATATTAAGAGTTAAGGAAAGAGAACCGTCTCGACTCCATGGTCTATATTTCTAAAGGTTTTTCATATCGGGTTTCATCTCGTTTTTGAATCGTATATTTCCTTAACATCGCTTTATTTATATCGTTTGTATCGATTCGGTTTTTCGGCTTTTTCTCTCCGAGTACCCTCTTGATGGAAATATACACTGCACCGATCGCTTTGCTGTTATGTTTAGCGGCTACTTGGATGATGTGGAAGCGCAGCATGAGAACGTGGCAGAGAAAGAGATAAAGTATCTAGATGCCTTTGGGGATGTTGACATGCCCGAGGAGTTTATGTCCGGATCAGTATTCTTGGCGATCCGCTTACAGCTTCTGGATGAAATTCACCCGAAGCCTGCTGATTTCGTCAGTGGTGTATGGGACTACGTTGAAGCTGTTCTCTGATTGTTCATCACCAAATACTCAGATAGTTTTCCACAGATTCAATCTTCCCTCAATAAGAGCTGGTCGAAGTCTAATCAGCATGATGAAGGAACAATCAGTGAACCGAGTTGCTGAAATCCTTGAGACAGAGAAGCTGACTGATTACACATGTAATCTGACCTACATGACTTCGTGGACTCAGAAGATGAGTGAACAACAAAGCTTCATCAGTGCTATTTGGAATGAAGATGAGCATCTAAGCCTATCGTCTTGCAGAGAATTGTTGACAGCATTTCATTGCATATTCAGCTCTGTGAATTATCTTGTCAACAGTCGCTTTCAGACAGAGATCGTCGCTGAAATGGTGGATTTTGGAAGCGGTGGAAGAGTTGAGAAGATGCTGCGAGGTGGTGATCAAGAGAAGGAGTCAATGAAGAGCAGTATCAGTCTCTTTAAGGACATTGTTGAGGTCGTTTAGCGATTCCTCTTGGTTTAGACAAAATTGGCTTTGGTTTTCGTAAGTTTCTGTTTTGAACCGGTTCGGTTTAATTGCTTTTCGGATGTTTTTTTTGTTCTTTTTGGGAATTGATTGTGTTATAAATCTTTGTATGCACATATCAATGATTCAAACGATGGTATAGTTTACGTACGATACTTGAAGTCCCCATTATTATAGGATAAGAGTGCTCGCGTCCTAGCTTTGTGAAGTCTATATATAAATCAAACCAACCGATCCATAACAAACAAAAGTTCAACCAAACCAAATTTATTTCAAATCTGAAGGAAACATCATAATTATATCAAAACTTTGTACCGAACCAACTTTTTTAATAGGTGATACTGGGGAAATGCAAATACGTTTTTGTGTCGATTTTTCTTTCATTTCATTGAAAGAAATTAAAAGCCCAAATCCCATCCCATTACAAACTCGAAATGAAAAGCCCAACATAAACTAAATCCATTTTGACTCAGCTTACATGATTTTTGACATGTTACGTCCACACATCCTCTGTGGATCACTCTTAGGACACATCCTCTCTCTCTTTTCACTCGAGCTTCTAGAGACGCAGCTTCAGGCACCGCCACAGGGGAAGGAAGACTCGAACCGCCGACGTAACTTCTTCCATGACCGTACTATTCGAGCTTTAGACCTTCAATCTTGCACTCTCCTAATTTGCCTTTTGCCTCCCACCTCAGCCGCTGAAACTCGAAACAAAAAACCTTCCCTCACCGGAGTTTATACTTGGGGAATCGTAAGTGAAGATTAAATAAGATCCTTTACAGGACCGTTATAATAACACATGTTCTTCTGAATCCACTTCAAAAAACGACTTGAAGATTCCAATTAACCCAACCTTCTTCTATCGGAGATGCTTCACTCCATCGCCATAAGTGGCTTAAACCATAGCGAAGTTCGATTCTCCTAGAAAGTAGTTAAAGTAAGAGTGGAAAAAAGAAAACTCAATCGGATCAAGACGCAATTAAAATCAAACTCCAAGTGGAAAGCATATTTATTTGATTCAATTCACGATCAGAATAAAATGTGGGCCTTGTGTCATTGAGTCTTAAAGCCCGAGTGATTAGTAGTTGGGCCTGCGGTTTTGGGTTGGTGGATCTACTGATGAGTCAAGAAGTAAACCGAAGCCTTCTTTATAAGAGTCCATGGAGCTTGAGAAGTCAAGGGAAGATCTAACTGGTGTTTCAGGTTCAAGGTGGAGTGGTTTTTTCTTTGATTCGATTCATCAACAGCGATGATCGAAGGATTAGAGAGAGACGGAGGTATGGAGGA
This sequence comes from Moricandia moricandioides, assembly GCA_905132885.1. NCBI lineage: Eukaryota > Viridiplantae > Streptophyta > Magnoliopsida > Brassicales > Brassicaceae > Moricandia > Moricandia moricandioides. Next base: position 63,743 of record CAJHQQ010002094.1, read on the forward strand.
GAGAAGCTGAAGTCGTCTGAGCTAAGATTGCTTTAGGGTTGGAGTTTCTTGTCGGCATAGAGACAAACATCAAGACTAATGAAAAGGTGGAGTTTGTGGGCCTTGTGTCATTGAGTCTTGAAGCCCGAGTGATTAGTAGTTGGGCCTGCGGTTTTGGGTTGGTGGATCTACTGATGGGTCAAGAAGTAAACCGAAGCCTTCTTTATAAGAGTCCATGGTCAGGTGATTAAGTCGTTGTAACGACTTAAACAGCCTCCGTGAAGAGAAGAAAAAGAAGACAACAAGGTGATCATCTTCTCCGGGAAATAGCTTGCTCGTTCTGTAATCATCGTCGATCGTCGGTGTGTCTTGTATCACATCGTTACCTGCACACGGAAGAAGAAGTAGATTAGACGATAGAATTGTACTTAGCTACTGTGATTGTATAATCCACGCCGGAGGAGGTTTCCGGTGAAGCTAGTGCAAAGGTTGAGAGCTCAGACTCTCCCCAGACGTAGCGACTTGAGGTCGTGAACTGGGAAAACAAATTGCAAGTTCTTTTATGGTTAATTGCTCGAATCAGATCGAACAATAATCTACTTTGAACAACAATCAAATCGCCACAAGTGGTATCAGAGCCAGGTTGATCATTCTGCAGTTCTCAAGAGTCAAGATCAAATCAAGAAGGAAGTGTCTCTAGCAAGCAAGAAAGATCAGATCAAGGTTCGAAACTTATCTGCTCTTTTCTGCGTGTAGCTGAAGATAGTTCCTAGATTGATGCGAGTCGCTTGAGAGAGGGTTATTGTAGTTCTTCAGTTGGTTTCTGGTTCCTTTCGGTTTCTGATCAAAACTGCAAGTCAAGAAGCTATGGAGCCTACAAAAGGGAGATTTGAAGTTGAGAAGTTTGATGGACATGGTGATTTTGCGATCTGGAAGCATAAGATGCTTTGCGCACTTGAGATTTTGGGGTTAGACTCTGTTCTTGAGGAAGAACTACCTGCATCGGAAGATGAAAATGCAGATAAGTCAGTACCCGCAAAGGCAGTCAAGCCAGATCCTATGAAAGCATCTAAAGATAAACGAGTAAGAAGTCTCATTCAGATGAGCCTAAGTGATCAAATAATCAGGAAAGTCATGAAGCAAACTACGTCCCTGGGTATCTGGAAAGCTTTAGAAAAGGACTATCAAACGAAGTCTCTTCCTAATCGTATCTACCTTAAGCAAAGGTTCGCTAGCTACAAAATGAACGAGCATAAGAGCATCGAGGAGAATCTAGACGCATTTCTAAAGTTGGTGAATGATCTAGAAAGTCTGAGCATTAAGATCTCCGATGAAGATCAAGCTATTCAGATTCTCACAGGGCTTCCTCCCAAGTGTGAACCTTTGGTTCATACGTTGAAGTATGGGAGTGGGAAGGATACTCTTACAGTGAATGATGTAGTTACTTCTGCATACGCAAAGGAAACCGAACTAAGAGAAAGGGGCGTCTTGGGAAGAGGTAAAGCTGATGCAGAAGGCTTGTCTGTTAGTGAAAGAGGAAGAGGAGACAGGAAAAGCAACTATTCGAGAAATAGGTCCAAGAGCAGAGGAAGAAGCCCGTGGAAGCCAAATGACAACAAAGGAAAAAATACTTGTTTCATTTGTGGGAAGGAAGGGCATTGGAAGCGTGAGTGTCCTGACAAAGGCAAAGCAAAAGGTTCAGGCTCAGTGAACGTTGCAACAGGAAAGAAAGAGCCTTTGATACTAACAGCTAGCATACAAGACACGAGAAACGAGTGGGTGATGGACTCCGGGGCAAGTTTTCACATCACGCCAGATAGAGAGGTATTATTTGATCTTAAGGAGTGCAGAGGAGGAAAGGTACTGATGGGTAACAACACTTTCAGCGAGATAAGTGGAGTAGGAAAAATCCGTATCAGAAAACCAGACGGGTCAATTGTGATCTTGACAGATGTAAAATACATGCCTACTATGGGGAGGGATTTGATATCCTATGGTTGTCTAGAAAAATCAGGCTGTAGCTATGAAGGGGGAGACTTCTCAGTCAAGTTCTACAAAGATGGAGCTGAGGTCTTATCCGGGAAGTACACAAACGGGTTGTACTACTTAGAAGGAACAGTTCTTCGAGGTGAGAGTTGTACAGCAAGTTCTCAAGTTGATTCTACTCAGAAGTGGCATTCTAGGTTCGGACATATCAGTCAGAAGGGTTTAGAGCTACTTGTTAAGGGAGGTTATTTGAATCAGAATGAAGTGAAGAAATTGGACTTCTGTGAAAGCTGTGTATTTGGAAAATCACATAAGCAAAGTTTTAAGAAAGGCAAGCATACTTCAGAAGAGGTTTTGGATTATGTTCATTCAGATTTATGGGGTTCACCTTCAGTTGTTCCAAGTTTGGCAGAGAAGCAATACTTTATCACCTTTATAGATGATTATTCTAGGAAAGTATGGATTTATTTTCTGAGGACAAAGGATGAAGCTTTTGAGACTTTCAAAGAGTGGAAGATGGAGGTCGAGACTCAAACAGGAAAGAAGCTTAAGTGCTTACGGACTGATAACGGCCTAGAGTATTGCAATAATAAGTTTGATAGTTATTGTGCTTCCACTGGAGTTAAAAGGCACAGGACATGTACCTACACACCTCAACAGAATGGTGTTTCAGAAAGGATGAATCGAACCATTATGGAGCGTGTGAGGTGTATGCTTTCAGAAAGTGGAATGGGAGAGAGGTTTTGGGCAGAAGCGGCGTCTACTGCGGTTTATTTGATTAACAGATCTCCTAGTTCAGCTATTGACTATAAACTGCTAGAAGAATTATGGTCTGGTGCAAAGCCAGGGGTTAAGCATCTTAGAAGGTTTGGATCAGCAGCTTATGTTCATACAACTAAAGCTAAGACAGGTCCACGAGCAGTTAAGGGTTATTTTGTGGGCTACCCCCGAGGCACTAAGGGGTTCAGGGTTTGGTTACCAGAGGAAGGTAGGTGCACGATCAGCAGAAATGTAGTTTTTCATGAAGAAGAAGTCTTTAAGGATTCTTGCGGAGCTGCTTTACCAAGGGAGGTGAAAGAAACTGAACAACTGGATAAAAGAAAAACGGTGTCCAGAGGAGACATGAAGCGTGTGTCGTTTAGTTCGAAATTGATAATGGGTCCATCTCCATCTCCGTTTGAACATGACTCCAAAGCATCCACTTCTGGAGGGGAGTCAACAGTGGATTGAGTTCCAGGTGGAGCTGTGTCAGATTCAGAGAGTGAAGCCACATGTAAGAATCGGGAAATGGCAGTTGGTTCTACAGGAGAGGGTGAACAGGATTTGGATAGCTATATTCTAGCGAGGGACAAGAAAAGAAGGGAAATCAAACTTCCATCAAAATATGATGATTTTGATGTTGTGGCCTATGCGTTGTCTGCTGCACAAGATATTGAAGCTGATGTGCCTAAGTCCTATCAAGAGGCTATGAGATCTAAGGACAGAGACTTCTGGAACACAGCGAGTGAGGAAGAAATGGTTTCACTAAGGAAAAATGAGACTTGGGTTTTAGTTAAAAGACCAGAGAAGAAACGTGTGATTGGGTGTAAATGGGTTTACAAGAAGAAACCGGGAATACCAGGGGTAGAATCTCCGAGGTATAAAGGAAGGTTGGTTGCCAAGGGGTATTCACAGGTGGAAGGCATTGACTACAATGAGGTGTTTGCTCCTGTAGTCAAGCATATTTCATTAATAATTATTTTGTCACTAGTTGTGAATGAAGATCTATATCTTGAGCAGCTAGACGTGAAGACGGCTTTTCTAAATGGTACTCTGGAGGAAGAGATCTTTATGGAACAGCCAGAGGGATATGAAGTAAAAGGAAAGGAAGATTTGGTTTGTCTACTTAAGAAATCTCTGTATGGACTTAAGCAGTCACCAAGGCAGTGGAACAAGAGATTTGATGGATTTATGAAAAATCAAGGGTTTAGACAAAGTCCATCTGATCAGTGTGTTTACATCAGTGGAGAAGATGTTTCAAGTAGGATTTATCTTCTGATCTATGTGGATGATATGCTGCTAGTTTCTAAGAGCATGACAGCGGTTCAGAAGCAAAAGGATAATCTCAGTAAGGAGTTTGAGATGAAGGATTTGGGAGCAGCTACGCAGATTCTAGGAATGGATATTCTAAGGAATAAAAAGGAAGGAACTTTGAAACTGTCTCAAGGAAAGTATCTTGAAAAGGTACTCTCGACTTTTAACATGGTTGATTGCAAGCCTGTTACTACACCTCTTGGAGCACAGTTCAAATTAAGGAGTTTGGATGAGAAGGAAGAGGTAACAGAATCTTCAATCATGGCTGATATACCTTATGCAAGTGCTGTTGGCAGCTTGATGTATGCCATGGTTGGATCTCGTCCAGATATTGCTCACGCAGTTGGGGTAGTGAGTAGGTTTAGGGGAAATCCAGGAAGGAAACACTGGGAGGCAGTGAAGTGGATACTTAGGTACATTCGTGGCACTACAGATTTTGGGTTATGGTTTAAGAAGGGAGAAGGGTTCAGGGTAGAAGGATATAGTGATGCATACTATGCTACGGATCTTGATAGAAGAAGATCAGTCACCGGGTACTTGTTTCAAGTCGGAACTAACACGGTGAGTTGGAGATCAGGGCTTCAACCTATAGTGGCACTATCTACTACTGAGTCTGAGTATATGGCTCTAAATGAAGCAGCTAAGGAAGCTTTGTGGCTTAAAGGTTTTTGTGAAGATCTAAACTACGATCAGGGAGCAGTTCAGATTAATTGTGATTCTCAGTCTGCTATCTTCTTAGCAAAGAATGGAGGCTATCACGAAAGGACTAAGCACATTCATACCAAGTTCAATTTTATACGAGATATTATTGCTAACGGGTCAGTTTCAGTGGTCAAAGTTCACACTACGGAAAATCTAGCAGACATTCTAACAAAGTCTGTACCTGGAAAAACGCTGGAGAAGGCTCTGGTGTTCGTCAAGGTATCAGTTTGACTGATATCTGAGTCTCCGCTGTGATACTTCGGTAATTGGTATCTCGCAGCAAAAGGAGAAAGATAAGAAGTAGGTTAGTGAGGTGCTAATTCTACTTGTGTAATCAGGAAATTATCAGGGTTTGTAGAATGGTTCGTCTCAGGTTATGAGTTCTTACCGAGATGAGCTGTAGTGTTGAGCAAGGGAGTTGAAAATCTTCTCTGTTATGAGGTTTTTTATTCTCGTCTTGACAAGGGGGTGTCGCATCGAAGGTTCCATGGAGCTTGAGAAGTCAAAGGAAGATCTAACTGGTGTTTCAGGTTCAAGGTGGAGTGGTTTTTTCTTTGATTCGATTCATCAACAACGATGATCGAAGGATTAGAGAGAGACGGAGGTATGGAGGAGAGAAGCTGAAGTCGTCTGAGCTAAGATTGCTTTAGGGTTGGAGTTTCTTGTCGGCATAGAGACAAACATCAAGACTAATGAAAAGGTGGAGTTTGTGGGCCTTGTGTCATTGAGTCTTGAAGCCCGAGTGATTAGTAGTTGGGCCTGCGGTTTTGGGTTGGTGGATCTACTGATGGGTCAAGAAGTAAACCGAAGCCTTCTTTATAAGAGTCCATGGTCAGGTGATTAAGTCGTTGTAACGACTTAAACAGCCTCCGTGAAGAGAAGAACAAGAAGACAACAAGGTGATCATCTTCTCCGGGAAATAGCTTGCTCGTTCTGTAATCATCGTCGATCATCGGTGTGTCTTGTATCACATCGATACCTGCACACGGAAGAAGAAGTAGATTAGACGATAGAATTGTACTTAGCTACTGTGATTGTATAATCCACGCCGGAGGAGGTTTCCGGTGAAGCTAGTGCAAAGGTTGAGAGCTCAGACTCTCCCCAGACGTAGCGACTTGACGTCGTGAACTGGGAAAACAAATTGCAAGTTCTTTTATGGTTAATTGCTCGAATCAGATCGAACAATAATCTACTTTGAACAACAATCAAATCGCAACATAAAAGAGATACTTGAAGAACAAATCCAATTTTGGATTGAAGTACAAAACAAAATTCGCCAAGGCAAAGTATCTATCCACTAAAACAAAAGTTGATCTTACAAGATCGAAGTATTTAGCATAAAAAGAGGATCTCTCATAAAAATCTCTTCTCCTTTGATAGATGAAGATGTGTTAAGAGGAGGAGAGAATTTTTTTTCTCTCTAGATAAGAGAGAGAATCTTCTCCCTTCCCCTGTGGAAATGCAATTACAAATTACATGACAAAACATATATACTCATTATTGTAGGAATTATTTCCGTTAAACAAAAAAATAAAAAACGAACAGTAGAGGGCTGAGCTCGCTAACCTTCCCCAATATTATCTTCCCACACTCATTCCCCCAAACCATTGAGTTCATCCGTAAACTCCCCACACGGGAAATCAGCCAATTCCTACGTCAACAAGGACCAACGGTCCCGATCAGTACATAAACATGTCATCTGTGTGAAAACATACATCAACCAGTACAAAATTCAATTTCCATACATAAACTTTCAAATTTTTATTTTAAGAGACATTGACCTAATTCCGTTAGTCAAAAGTTATAGAATATGAGTTGTCGTAACTCGGTAACAAGAAATCGGTCAATTTCTACATCAACATGGCCAACGGTCCCGATCATTACATAAACACTTCACCTGTGCGAAAACATATATCAACTAATACAAAATTTAAATTTGATACATGAATTTTCAAAATATGATTTTAACATACATTGACCTAATTTCCACTAGTCATACATTACCGAAGATAAATTTTATGTCACGTGTTGATTAACTGAAGTTTTATTATATTATGTGGTAATTAAAACGTATTACATGGTAAATGACTGAGAATAACAAATCATTCAGTTCAAATGATTTCGTTCTCGTGTAGCTCATTAGTTAGATTTTCTCTTTAACTTTTTGTTTTCGACTTTTTTGCTAAAAAAGCTAACTAGGCATGGGCTTTCCAGTTTTCGGGTCAGATTTGGACCGGTTCCTTTCAAGTATTCGGTTCGAATTTGGACCGATTCCTTCCGGGTCCTTCAGGTCTTAAACATTAGGACCAAACAAGGTACTTGTAAATGTTACAAATAATAAAAAGGATAACAAAAAGATATTTCAACTAAATCATAAATTAAAATATAGAAAATAGAACACAAAAATCATAGTTTTAGATATTCATGTTTTTAAGTAGGGTATGAATCGGTTCTTATTGGGTCGGGTCTATTTGGGTCAGATCTTTTCGGGTCTGAGTCTATTCTGGTCAGTTCTTTTTGATTATGGTTCTTTGGGTTTAAGAATTTTGGAACCATATGGTACTCATAAACGTTTGACTCGGTTTTGGGTCGGATATTGTTGGGTCAGTTCTGGTTTGGATTTCTGAGTATGGGTAAAATGCCCAGACCTAAAACCTAACACAAAAAGACAACATAGAAAAAAACTGAGCAGAGAGAAACGAGAGTGTCTAGCTTATCCAATCCTAATTCCTCTTTTCAATAAGTTAGAAATTCTCATTTCTCTCAGTTCGATTTTGTCATATGTTGTCTTCCTAGTGTTAGATTTTTTGCCAAAAAAATCGAAGAACAAAAAGTTAAAGAGAAAAGCTAACTAATAAATTACACGAGAACAAGATCATTTGAACAAAATGATTTATTTTTTTAGTCAGTTACCACGTAATACGGTTTAATTACAACATAATACAATAAAAACCTCATTAATCAACAAGTGACATATTTTATCTTCAAGTGACATATTTTATCTTCGGTAATGTTTGACTAGTGGAAATTAGGTCAATGTATGTTAAAACCAGATTTTAAAAATTTATGTATTGAATTTAAATTTTGTATTAGTTGATGTATGTTTTCGCACAAGTGAAGTGTTTATGTATTGATTAAGACTGTTGGCCCCTGTTGATGTAGGAAATGACTGATTTCATGTGACCAAGTTAATGACAACTCATATTCCATAACGTTTGACTAAAAGAAATTAAGTCAATGTATGTTAAAACCAAAATTTGAAAGTTCATGCATGGAAATTGAATTTTATGCTAGTTGATGTATGTTTTCGCACATGTGACGTGTTTATGTACTGATCGGGACCGTTAGCCCCTGTTGATGTATGAATTTTCTGATTTCCCCTCCCAAACTAACTATTTGAATCACTAAACTGTGCATATATATATATATATTTCAAATTAATTCCACATCTAATTAAAAATGTGAAATCGAGTTCAGTTATTCAAAATAGCATTTAATAAAGGGAAATTTGTTAAAATTGAACAAAACAGCCTCATTATCCTTTTGCCATAATTTGTTTTGTCCATTTTGGACTAAGAATACACATGAAATACTTTAAAAATTCATATAAATTTTTTAATGTATTGAAAAATATGTATATAAAAAAGAAACAATCATATGAAAAATATTTTTGTTAAGTAATTGTTTGTAAGACACAATTTCATTTTTTGATCTATGTATAGCAAAAAGCCAAATATTTTCTCTTCTATCTACATGTACATAGATTGTAACTGCAGATAAACATAGATATTTGGAGCTCCAAGAATGTAAAATCTATGTAATGGTCATTAGTCTATTGTCGCTGACTAAACAATTTGCTATGTTCACTATGTTCTGAACTATTATAGGTTTTATGAACTATTGTTTACAAGTATATCTACTAACATTGAAACATAAAATCTGTATATATCATACACTGTGTTTGCATTATCAACCTCACAACTGTATTCAACGTTAGCAAGATTATGTAATTTACTTATCTATGTATCGTCTACGGCCAGTAGAATTTGAGTTCTACCAAATTAGTAATCACAATACTGCTTAAATCTCTCCAAAATTTGTTAAGAGGGTATTTTCTAAATCTTAATTTTTCCAAAAAAATTGTGTTTCCTAAGCAATTTTTGTAAAAATCGTGTTCTCTTATTCTTAAACTTTGTTCTTAACGTGTTCTTATTAAAAGCACAATTTTTTGTTTCTCTTTATAAATAATATGCATATTTATGCCTATTGTGGTTTGTGGAAACTGAATCCCCTTAAAGGGTGGAGATTTGCTGTTGGTGAAGAAAACGAGGTAGAGTAATCGTTTTGGAATCGACAAATATCTTTGAATATTGAGATGAAG
>CAJHQQ010002095.1:0-72849 GCA_905132885.1 Moricandia moricandioides
CAGTGAACTAACGTCGATCGATGGTTGTTGTCCAGAATCCATATTCTCTCCTTCAGGTACCTGTGTCATAAGGTTTAGAGAAAGAATAATTTAGCAAACAATAAAGTAAAAATCTAGACAATATTCTAGACGAAATCTAATGGCAATAAGAAAGAGTCCCCGGCAACGGTGCCAAATTTGATGTGGGGTTTTATTTCAATTTCAAATTAACCCTATATTCCTATTTTACTCTCTCAAATAAGAGGTTCGATGTAGTTTTAGGGATCGAATCTACAGAGACTCTAAGATTGCACCAAAGATTTATTATCTTTGAATTAAGGCTAGATGAATTATAACAATAACAATAAAAGTGATCTTTAAGATTGGTTTGGTTTGTGAAAATTAATTTAGGGCACTAGACTTAGGGGAAATTCTCAGGTAAGTTTTAATAATGCAGTTTAATAGATTGGTAGGGTTTATTAAGCACCGTTCTGAATTTAAACCTTAGAGTTTAGGAGATCACTCTCACGCATCTGGGCTGAGCATCGATCGATAGCAACACGATGTCGTCGGTCTATGCTCATTCTAAACAGTCCTAATTTCGTGGTTTAATAGATTCTCTAAACTTCTAATTCAATTCTTGTTTGTTACTAGTTATTTAGATTGTTTAAGATAGATTCCATGGGTCAGTTCGTATTACGTGGTATCAGAGCATACTTGCTTGATCGTTATCATTTCTTATCATCTCTCTTCCTCACCATTCGATCTTCTTGTTCTTCTTCTTTCCTATCTATATATTGTAAGGGAACCGAGACCTTGGTTTCTTAAAATCATATAAAAAAGAAAAGAAAAATCAAAAGAAAAAAGAAGAAGAACAAGGTGGAAGAGAAATCCGATTGGTCTAGGAGGAATCCGACCCCAAGTGGTAAAATCGCCCAAAAGAATCATTCTTCAACTTTATATCTTAAACACTTCTTTGCTGATTTGATTGGCAGTTTTTACATTGACATGATCTTTTTTCTTCAAGGAAACCATTCACGAACGGCTCGTCCTACAAACTTTAAGAGGTACACTTGTGAGAGAGGGATTATCTTGTTGTGTTTAATGTTTGCTTTAAGTTATTTCAGGTAATTAAGACGCCCGATCGTGATAAGGAACCAGACCTAGGTACTCGGTCCGGAAAACCACAACTTTTTATGGAAGCAATGCTATCTGAGATCAAAAAGATAATTAAAAAGAACTAGAAGGTATCCATCATCGAAGTGATGAAGTCCAAGGTGAATCTCAAAAAAGGCGTACCACCAGAAGGACCAGATATGATTTGGCCGATGAATACTTCCACAGAGATGATGTGTCATCTAATGGGAGCCAAAGGAGAAGTGGTCGAACTAGAGAACCTCGTGCAAGAACTCTCATGAAGATTTTGGGAGTCTCTGAAAGAACGATCAAGAAAACTATCTTGAGTGGGAGAAAAAGATAGAGCTAGTGTTTGATTATCAGCACTATAGTGAAGACAACAAAGTAAGGGTTTCAGCAACCGAGTTTATGATTATGCCATCAACTGGTGGGATCAATTGGTAACCACTAGAAGAAGGAATGGAGAGCAACCGTTTGAGAACAGAGTCATTATCATCGAGAGCTTCAACAATGACTGAGAAGGTTAGCTTAAGGATCAAAGAATTTAGAGGACTACTTCCAAGAGCTAGTGACGTTGATGATCACGGATGATATCTCTGGGGATCGTGAAGCTACAATGGCAAGATTCATGGCTGGACTCAGCCGAGGCATAAAAGTCAAGCTCGAGATGCAGCATTTTGTTTATTTGTAAGAGATGCTCCATAAGCAATTCTGGTCGAGCAACAACTCAAAGGAAAGGACCAGCTAGACATCCGTATGGAAGTTCATCCTCTCGATATTCATACAAAAAAAGATGATAAGCTTTCTACCAAACTAAAGTTTGAACCAAGGTCCACTCCTCCAGTACAAGACCACAAAGGGAAGACTGAAGCCATTACTACTCGGAACCGTGATGTCTTCAAGTGCCATGGGCGAGAGGACATTATGCCAATGAGTGCTCCAACAAGAAGGTTATGATTCTCTTGCACGATGGAGATATGAAAACAAAGTAGGGAAAGAGGTACCAGATTCCAAGGAGTCTGATCATGGGGAGTTACCAATTAAAGGAGAGATTTTGGTTGCTAGGAGATCCTTGAGTCTACAATCTAAAAATGAGATGGAAGAGCAAAGAGAAAACCTTTTTCACACTTGTTTTCTGGTGCAAGGCAATGTATGTAGTCTCATCTTATATGGTGGAAGCTGTACAAATGTGGCGAGTGAGACCATGGTTCGAAAATTGGGTTTTAAAACAAGCAAACACCCAAGACCTTACCGACTCCAATGGATTAACAATAAAGGAGTCCTCAAGGTTTGCAAGCAGGTGTTGGTTACTCTTGCTGTTGGAAAGTACCAGGATAAGATATTGTGTGATTTGGTGCCAATGGCGCGGGTTACATCCTTCTTGGACGGACTTGACAATACGATCGCAAATTAAACCACAATGGATTCCTCAAACCGTTAATCCTTCGACCATCAAGAGACGAAGATCACTCTAGCTCCTATGACACCACAAGAGATATATGAGGACCAGGTGTGTCATAAGAATCGTGAGGATCAAGGTAAAAACTCTCAAACAGTAACCAACAAAAAGGCCATCAAGCCGGTAAATTTCTTTTCCAAAACAAGTGAGGTTAAGAAAAAATTCTTCTCTAGTCAATCCTCTCTTCTATTCATCTATAAGGATTCACTAACGAGTTTTCCTTGGGGAGTGTCGATTGATTCTTATTACAAAGTTTTGATCGATATTACTTCTAACAAGTTTTAGCGAATGGGTTGATATGTTCTCTAACCACCTATGCCAAACTCTTGCATGTACCTAGCTAATCAGACCCTCGAGTTTCAATTCAGGCAATAGACTAAGCTCTCACTTGCGCCAATCAATCCTAAATTTTAAGTTTAGGGTTATGAATCCTAAACTTAGCAGTAAGAACAACTAGATTAAGAACTAATTAAATCACCCTTAAGAAAAATTTCAGCAAACCATAAAATAAGCTTTGAAGAACCCTAAATCTAACAGAATAATTACTCAGACATATTGATAAGAAACATTATGTTGGTCTGAATAATACTACAATAGAATAAATAAAATAATAGAGTAAAGAAACAAATGGAGTTCAAGATTTTCTCTCGCTCAAGGTGTTTAGATCTCTCTCTCTAGAATAAAATGAAGCATAGCCGTCAACAATGGCATAGAAATAGTAAATATATGTCAAAACACGTTCTGGGCTCTTTTGTAAATAAGGGAAACCTCTGGGCCAAAACAAAAATTCTTGTATCTTCATTAAAACTTGTTAGGCCTGAATGGGGAAGTTTCAATCGACACCAAGGCTGTGTTATCGATCGATACTCCTTCATATCTTTGACAGCTTCTCCCACAAGTAAGATAGACCACTCTTCAGTAAAACGAATATATCTTTAGATCAAACCGTGAGATGGACCTAAAAATTGTGGCATTGGAAAGATAACTCAAAGTTATATCTTTTTCAAAATATGAGATCAATCGCACTATGGAAAGGCATCCATCTATAGCTAAACTTCTGATGCCTCTGCGCAGTCTTGCACCTCAAAAAAACTCCAAAATCTCTAAAGTTCTCTATGCCTTACATGAACCTGAAAACACTCTAAAAATACTCTAAACACACATATAATAGATTCAATAAATGACTTATACCATGTTCTAAAATTGGTAAAAATCACGGTACATCAAATATTCATCCCGCCTAAGGGGCGGGTCTTTATGTTTATTGTTTCTATCCCATATTTTAGTGTGGTACACAATTTTTAAGAAGTGTTATATGGTAAGATGAAATTAATTGTTTCTAATCTGAAAATAAGATACCTTGTCACCAAGTTTATGCTTTGGGCTAAATTCGCATAGATATCATCCTAAATATTATTATGCAATAGAAATAAAGTTTCCAAATATATAAATTCATAGTTATATATAATTTACATAAATTAGTTTTTCTTTGTCACACAAAAATACGGTTTCTATGAAATTACTAAAATTAATTATAATTTTAAAATCTAACCGATAACCTACCTATTCCCATAAATATACCATATAATTATTGTATTAGTCATCCCATAAAACATCTTCACATCTCTAATTCTTACTATTAAAGCAAGATAATGGCTGGTATTAATTTTGTAGCCGATTTGAAACCATTCAAAACGATGTGGAAGATTAACGTGAAAGTAATCCGACTATAGAAACAATACTCAGGTATTGCTGGTGAAACCATTGAGGTTGTTCTTAGCGATGTTAAGGTAGTATAATAGTGCCAGATCAGTTCATATTTATCCATGTGGGTCGTACGGAACCATGAATCATTCTTACAAGATTCTTTTTCGATCCACTACCCATGTTCGAGTGTGTGAGGATTTGCCTAGACATATTTTCAGGTTTCTAACCAGTCAAGTTCATATGTCCTTGACAGTACTTAAATCCAGAATATTTACTTAGTGAGTAATAATATATATATATATATATAAATAATAATTTAAATATATATATTCGCCTAATATCAATTTTATATATACTTTTGATTGAATGATGCAGATATTATTGGCCAATTTGTTGAATATTAAACATGTTAATGTGAATGAGAAGGAAACAGAGAAAATCTCTTTGTAATTGTGTAACTCAGAGTATGTGTTGGAATGATTTTTGTCCGGCTGTTGAAATCTTATTATTAATTCATAATATTGAATATTTTTTTTTTTGAATTGAACTTCACTTTGTTTTGGTAGTGATGAATGACTACCACTGGCACTGTGGGAACTATTGCATATGATGTTAATGAGGCCATCAACAACAAACTGCAACTGTTAAATCAAATGGAATCATCATCAATGAAGGTGAATGGTATGAGATTTAAAATTTCAAACTAATTTACAATTACGAAATAATAAGGACTACAAAGAACAGCTACCATATTATTACAAAAGAAAATACGGTGATTAAAAAGATTGAGGCAGCAACAAAATGCAACTGTTATGGTTTTAAAGATTTCAAACCATACTTTGAGGGCTTGCACATCGTATGTTCTGTATCGGTATGTTTGATTACATTGAATATTATGTTTTTCTTTATAGACTTGAAATATAGGTAGGAAGAGTTATTAAAGTTTATGTTTTTACAAGTGATTGAAATGCGTTTGTTGATGTTCACACACACACACAGATATATATATATATATGTATATATATGTGAAACTTAGGTTTGTTCTGAGGACCTTGAGTTGCTTGAGGGGGTTATAGACGGATGGAACCTATATTGGTATTTTCCTTAATAAATCCGGAGCAAGTGATCTTAACTAAGTCTTTGGAATGTTTTCCCTATATTTATATTGCATAGTATATATAAAATTTTAATATTTAAATAGTTACATGTTTACTTATATTAAGTGTGCTTCATATGAAAGTACTGCTCATGAGTTACATGAGTATTGGTTGGTCTTCTACGAATGTCGAAAGCAAAGGTTGTCTTGTGTGTTTTAAATTTTTTTCCAAATTTTTTTTTTGATAAATTGAGTGGGGGGAAGGTAACATGTGTGTGTACTGGAAATGTTTATGTCCTTTTTGTAATGTATATTTTACTTACACATTACGAGCAATATATATTTGATGTACTTTTTGTGTTGTAGGGGGATTCAAATTTATGACCAATTTTGAAAGATGTTTAAAGATTGAATCTAAAATTCCAGAGATAGAAGCTTTTAGAAAGAAGTAAGAAGTAATCTAATATTATATACTACGATTGTGTTCGTCTCATAATAAAAACCATAAAGTTTTGTATCAACTGTATAATTATTTTCAGAATTCCAACAAATTCATGTTGATGCGATACATAAAAATCCCTATACATCAACAGAACCTATTGATTTAGTTTTAAAAAGCATTTACCGTTTACGATTTTTGCAATCAGTTTGTGTTTTTTTTTTGTAATCAATATAAGTTCAGTGTTTAATTTATACTTAAGTGATTTTCTACCCACAATTAGAGAAATGAACCTAAGAGTACCAAATTTGTTTGAGATATACCTAGGAGGATGCAAAGAAATTCATATACCTGCTAACTTAAAGCAAAGATTACAATATTCAGTCGATTGACTTTGTTATCAAAAATTAGAAATAGTAACCTATTTTCGCTTCTTTGATATTAATCCTTTAGAGATATTGATGTTGGGTGTTCGATGCTGGTAACTTATCATGTTGATGTTAGATCTTCGATGTCGGAAACTTATCGTTGATTGACAGGAAAATTGAGAGCAAAGTAACTATTACTCGGTTGACATGATTTGTCATCGAAATGGAACTGAATCTCATGTTAGATGATTCCGACATCGATTGAATTGTGTGAACAGATAACCTAATCCCCCTTTTAATCGAGTTTTGGAAACAAAAAAATCTTCTTCATTGTAATCAAATAGAAGACATCAAATTCAAAGGATCATCTTAGGCCCAAACATTACACACATCATCGGTAAATAATTTTTGGCCTAAAACATTTTTTTTAAATGGGACCGGCTCATCAGTAAACAAATTATATAATTACCAAATTTTTATTGCATAAGGGGTCAAACATATTAATTCGATCAAATATATAAATTTTATTTTTCAGTACAATATGTTTAAAATAATTTTCATATAAACTCATCCGGGCACTTGTGTAGTTAAGAATTAACAGAAAATTAGGTGTTTTCCTCCACCATGTACATTAATAAAAAAATTAAATTTAAATATTAAATTAGGCTAAAATTCTAGATTTTTCTTATTTTCGTACTAATATTTTAATAAAAATTTTAAATTAGTTAAACATAACTAAAATAAACATTTTATTGATTTAAAATTATATTTAAGGATAAGATATATATATATATATATATTATATATAATTATAATATTAAATATACTTTCAATTATTTATTTTGGTTAAGATATATTAAATCAATTTTTATATTTTTTTTAAAATTGATATGAAAATTGCTAATTATGAAAAGAAACTAAACAAAATTCTAAAATTTGTTAATATTAAATGGAAACAAATGATGTTACGATTAAAAGTTTATAAATTTAAAAACAAAATTGTACAAAATTTTGAAAATTTTGTTTAGTAAAAAATTGTATGATTATAAAAATAGATTTAAACAATATTTTAAAATTCGTACAATATTTTATATTTCCATGATTATACTATGTAATGATATATTTAAATAAATTTATTTTAATGAAGATATATTAGTTATTTCCATATTCTAAAAAGTTTACCAAAAATATAAGTTTGCATTAAATGTAATTATTATGTCATAATTACACATAAGTTATATAGATAATAATGATATATATCAAATTACTTGTGAAATAATGTATACTAGCCTTTGACCCGCGCGCCCGCGCGGATGTTATTTTTATAAATGACAAATATTTTAAGTATTTTGTTTGAAATAATTGTATATATGATTGAAACTTAATATTCGATATCGTTACCCGATCCGGGATCCCATCCGCTTTGAAAAACGGATATTCATGGATCGTGATAGTGATTTTACAAATTTGACTAATCTAGGTACAAATTCGGATAGTAAAGTTTTAGATCTAGATATCCGGATCCAGATATTAAATATTTAAAATTTAATTATAGTTACCTATCTATATTATATATATTTTATATAAATAACTAATTTTTTTAAAAAAAAATTTAATGATTTTTAAGGTTTTTTAAATAATAAATTTAAATAGAATAAATATATGGTTAATAGTTCGTTTTAGATTTATTTTTAATTAAAAAAACATATCCGGATATCCGCGTGTATTCAGATTTTATTCTGAATATCCTAACCCCAAATATTTGGATTCGGATAACAATTTCACGAATCTGACGAATGCATATCTGAATCCGTATATCCTAAAATACTCCGGTTATTCGATCCGTCCTAGACCTAATTGTGTATATGTAATTATATGGTGATTAAAGTTTTTAAATTTATAAATTACTTAAGTTATTCTTATTAGATATATATATCGTACAAATGAATAATACATTATATTTATTTGTATATATAACTATTTATAATAAATTTAATATATATTTTAGTCATTAAAATTATTATGGAAAGTTACATGATTTTGTTATTGTAAATGAATAAGTTCATATTATAATCGAAAATTATTAACATTATTATCCTTTTTATAGTTCAAATATAGTTGAGTAGCTTATATGAATATGAATAAAAATAAAATTAATTTAATGTTATATATATGTATAATTCTGTGTTATTATAAAAAAAGGAAAATACATATTATGAAGTCTTTAATTCAAATGGTAAAAATTGTTAATGGGCTTAACCAAGCTTTATTTTTTCTTATTAAAAATTAATGTTTTGATGTTTGGATGCAAAATAATATTAGTTGCATTCCTTGTAAATATTAAGTAAAAATAAGGGTTATTTCTTATTTGTATTTCAGTTTTAATAGATTAGATGGTAGTACGAGATCACTTAACCTAAAATAAATATAAAAGTCGCCGTACAAAGCAAAAACCCTAAAATTTATAGTTTCTACATTTCCAGTAACAACGCTCATCTTTCCCAACAGGTCTTCTTCACCTCTGGTTATTCTCTTCATCTTTTAACTTTCGATTTTTCTTTTATTTGGTCTTGTTAAATCTTGTTTTCGTCCAACGGAGTTCAAGAATTTCGTGAAACATTGCAGTTTCCCCTGAAAAGTTTCAATACGTTATCATATTAGATTATTTGAAAGTTTTGGTTCAGAAGAGTTTCATAATAAATTACTTATGTTTTCATCATTTTTATTTTGTACAGAACAGAGCCTCTTCTATATTCCATCGATGGAATCATCCTCTACTCACATGGTATCGGTTGTCCCATTAGCTTGTACCTTAATGTATTATGTGAGATCGAATACATATCTCATATGTGGTGAAGTATTTACACAGGCAAGTCTCTTGAAGATTGAATCCCCTACGTCCGGATGGGTGAAATCCTTAAGAAATCTGCTCAATACCATTAATGGTTTCATACTTTTTTCTTACTTAGTTTTATCCGTTCTTAATTAGTTTATAATAGATATACTGTTTTTTTTTATATATACAGATGTTGATTTCACGATCGACAAACGAAGTAAAACTGTATACGTATATGGGAAAACCAGTCCAGAAATAGTACTTGAAAAGATAACAAAGGGAGGTCAGAAAGCTGAAATTGTATGGAGCGGAAGCAAGAAACCGGTGGACAATAAAAGGGGACATACGATGGAACAATGCTATTCGTCTGGATACTCAAATTACCATCCTCATCAACAATACAATGGTCCTCCACCAAACTGGATGTATCAACCTCCACCGCACTATCAAACTTTTGCTCTTCAACCTCCATATCCACATCAGCTTCATCCGCAGCCGCAACTACTGGGGTTCCAGCCGAAGGAGCCAGTAGCTAAGAGTTTTCCGCCTACGCCAGCTCCGCCCAAGAACTTTACGATGGGAGATTTACACCTAGGATGTAGGATCATGTGAACCATATGGTTTGTTCTCCTTTTTTATCAGTCACAATCTAATTAGAAAAACAATCATAAATCATAATGAGTTTTTTTTTTATCATTCATGATTGTTGTTGTTGTTATTGCATTTTTTTAATATACAAGTCATATTTTATCATTCAAGCCAGATCAGCCTCAGGTTTTTAAACCTTTCTTATTCCTTCAGAGCTATAATACAGTGGTAGATATAACGGTCAAGTCTCCTGAGCTTCTATTCTGTAACCTGCAACTTCGTTCCTGCCAGACTGAATAGATGAGATTCCATTGTTTGGGCGTATATATAGCCAGCCTTTATATGGACCGAACATTTGGAGCCCATGATTTAGTAGAAGCATGAGGTCGGAGGGATTCCCATGTGTGGCTCATAGTCATAGGGAAGGTAGAGGATGCTCTGTTTTCAATATATACCAACGATGCTGATCTTGTTCTGCTCTGCTCCAGCTAACACTCAGATGATGAGGTTGTAGCAGTTGCAGAAGCTTCTGCCAACAACTTCGAATTATTTCCTTACATATAACAAAATCGAGCAAAGGATTCGCATAAGAAACCACTGCTGCTACCAAATTTACAACTGAGAGTGTACCAGACAGGAACTCTTGTACCCACAATTGTGCTTCCACTGTTATGCGTTATCCCGAAAAATTGAGCAAGGCATGTCAAAGTTTAGCAGAGTAAAAAGCTGGCACCAGTACAAAACCAAAGTCTGAGTAATAGTCTCTTGTTCTAGCAAACAGTACGAGAAAGATATTTTACTGACTTACTGAATAATACAAGTTTTATACCACTTTGCAAATTTACTTTCAATGAATGAATTTTTTTAAAAATACCTTTGATTATGATGAAAATAGACTAAATTAATTTTTCTAAATATTTATAAAACATTTAGAAACTCAACCTTACCCCTTCAACACTAAACCCAAAAGAATTATCATTAAAGTGTAAACTCAAATGTTAATATATTTTTGATTGAAGTTATTTTTAATGTAATACCTAAATTGTATTATTTTTTGCAATTTCTCTATTAAGATCTTCTTTTTAAGACCTTTGTAAGTCCTTGTCCATGGACTATACTGAATCTCAAAAATCGAAAGATGTGACTCGCTATTTTTTTGGGAAAGAAAGGGAGACGTAATGCATACAGATCCTACTCAAATCGTTTATGCAAATGCTTTGAGAAACACCGTTGTTGGTGACATAACATTTTCCAGAAATATTGAGGTATCAATGTTGCTTGTCTAATCTTGATGGAGACCCTAAAAAAAAAA
Organism: Moricandia moricandioides; assembly: GCA_905132885.1. Classification (NCBI taxonomy): domain Eukaryota; kingdom Viridiplantae; phylum Streptophyta; class Magnoliopsida; order Brassicales; family Brassicaceae; genus Moricandia; species Moricandia moricandioides. The sequence continues at coordinate 10,922 of CAJHQQ010002095.1, forward strand.
AGCTTAAGACATGAAAATCCTTGTAAAGGTCAAATATCCATAATCAGTATGAGCACCGTCGGAAGATCAAAAGGAAAAGGAGAAAGGTCTTGGACGAAGGGCCTTTAGATTAGCATTGAGCAACAATGGGCTGCATCACGAGTCCAACACCGGAAGGCACCTATAAGAGCAACCCCAATTGAGTATCTAAACCATAAAGTATTATTATTTTCATGTTGTTTTATTATATTGTTTTATTAAGTAATTAAATTTAAGTTTTAAAAGAGAACTAGGATACAAGCTTCGTTAAAACTGGGGTTATGTCCTTTAGTTTTACTAGGCATTTGCTTAATAAACTTAGATTTATTTTATGGCATTGTTCTTTTAATTTTGGTCGTCTTCCATTATCTTTTATAAAAGTTCACTAGAGTTTTAGGTTTTTTGCTAATGTTTTCTTTTGTAGGTTTATTATTGATTGCTTCTAATTATATATTTCTAAGTAATGTAATGATATAATCATCTCAAAAGATCAGTTTACAATGACCTTAACTTTTAGTTTGAAGTTTGTATGCACAAAAAAGTCTAGAGTTTTTACTCTAAAAAAAACAAAACACCATAACTTGAAAGCATTTGAATTTTATTCTTCAGTTACATCTTTGCGCAAATCAAGCAATCATAGCACTTCCATTTGTCCTCCAAATCTTCTACCCGTGACGACTTGTTGCTTCTTAGAAATATGTAACATGGTAATAAAGATTATATGTAGTCAAGAATCTTGCATAATCTTTTGTTTCGAAGCCTAACCTTGTTCCTCACGTTTCTAATCTCTAGCCACTTCCGCCATTCTGAGGCTATTCAGTTTGCAAAAAAAAAAAATCAGAATATAGTTCAGTCAAAGAAAAAAATCAAAATAAAACCCATTGTGTTTTGTGTGTATTTGGTTTTTGTTTCATTGTTTTTTACTTAAATCAGAAGATTTTTTGTTTAATTATCTATTAGTGTTATCCATTATCCTCTTTCAATCTACCATTTCCAAGTATTGATCATATTGATAGTAAAATGCATGTAAAAAGGTAACTCGTGTTATTTTAAGTAATAGCGTCATGAAGATTAATTGTTCACCTTTATATTTTTTTTCAACCTCATTTAGTGTTCTTGTTATATTGTCAAATGCCAACTATATGCTCACATTATGTTTAGTCTAATCCTATTCCATGAATTATATTTGTTGTCACATGATAGTGAAAAGTTAAGCATATATCAAACTTCATTAAAGTATAATATTTGAAGTAACTAAGATGGTAAGATTTCATGTCAGGAAAAAGAATTAGTATATTATCTCTGCAATTTCTACGTTTACATTACGAAAAACATACTAATAATCAAAATATACAATAAGTCCAGTAGTCAAGAAAAAAAATAGTCTTACATGTTTCACAACTACTTAATATTTTTGATGTGGTATTTCATATTCCAAAGCATGATTTAATATTATTTTGTGTTATGCAAATTTATTGAGAAATAAATTTCTTACATAAAAATCTTAGTTTTTTCTTAAAAGATTTATGGGACTTACAACTTTCTGATGTGGACACATTAAGAAAATAAGAAAATCTTTCATTATATATTAAAGTATAATATTTGAAGTAACTAAGATGCTAAGATTGCATGTCAGGAAAAAGAATTAGTTATTATCTCTGTGATTTCTACGTTTACATCAAGAAAAACATACTAATAACCAAAGTATAAAATAAGTCCAATAGTCAAGAAAAAAAATAGTCTTACATGTTTCACCACTACTTAATATTTTTGATGTGGTATTTCCAAAGCATGATTTAATATTATTTTGTATTATGCAAATTTATTGAGAAATAAATTCCTTACATAAAAATCTTAGCTTTTTTAAAAAAAAATTATGGGACTCACAACTTTCTGATGTGGACACATTAAGAAAATAAGAAACTCCCTCATTATATATTAAAGTATAATATTTGAAGTAACTAAGATGGTAAGATTTCATGTCAGGAAAAAGAATTAGTATATTATCTCTGCGATTTCTACGTTTACATCAACAAAAACATACTATTAATCAAAGTAAATACAATAAGTATAAGTCCAGTAGTCAAGAAAAAATATAGTCTTACATGTTTCACCTCTACTTAATATTTTCAATGTGGTATTACATATTCTAAAGCATGATTTATTGTTATTTTGTGTTATGCAAATTTATTGAAAAATAAACTTTTAAGTTTTCTTTATAAAACTTTACGGAACTCACGACTTGGTGATGTGGACACCTTACAAAAAGAGGAAATCCCTCATTATATATATGATTTTTAAAACCGATAAAAAAACACTTTATTACAAATCTTTATAAATAAATATGAGGAAATTTGCGAAAGTAGAAGAAAACTCATCATTTTTGTCCTCTTAATATGAAACCAACTTCCCTTTAGTATAATCTTTTTAATATTCCCAAAATTACTCATTGATTAATCAAATGAAATATAATTTCTAATTATTTTAAATATTAAATAATTAATTAAAAATAAAAGAAAATTAAAAAAAATCAGAGTAATAAGAAAAAATATTTTTAAAAAAATTAATTTAAAAGAAAAGAAATAAATTTCTATTTAAAAATTATTTCCTTTTAATTAAAATAAGACGAAAAATATTTTAAAAACTTAATTAAAATAAATGGAAAGAAAATTTAAATTAAAAGTAAACAAAATAATATTAATATTAAAAATCAAAGTAAATAATATTGTTAAAATTTGAACTAAAAGTAAAATAAATAATACTTTTAAAATAAAACTATGTAGAAATTATGGTTTTATGAAGAAGAAGAAGAGGTAATTTCTATTTTTATTATTTTTGAAAAAAATCACCTCTACACCTTTTAGGAAAGTAAAAAGATTACAAATATTTTTAGAATATTTTCATAACTTAACTTTTTATATTTTCGAAAATCTTGTTTTTATCCATAGAATGTAGCTTTTACACTGCGTAGAAAAATACTACTAATTTGTAAGCAAATTTTACCATATGTAAATTTTTGAGATGTGTCTAAATTTCATATTTGCAGAACCTTAGAAATTTTCATAAAAGTAGAAGTTGTATTTAGAATAAATGTAGCTACCTTTAGAATGCGTAAAATTCGCATTTCTCATATAAAAGTAGATTATTGATTGTAGAGAAAGTATAATTACTTGTTTAACTTGGAGTTCAATTTCTACTATGCCAACTTTCGTAGAAGATAAAATCTTCTTTCCATAGATCATAATTTAGAATTCAAATTTAACAAGTTTTCCAACCCAAAAAATACTAATTTGTGTATATGAGTATTTCATCAATTGTTTCTATTTTTATATTTTTTTTTTATTCATAAAACTATTTATTTAATTAATTTTGATGAATGAAAATAGCAATTTGGCCAAAATGGCAATATATATATATATATATATACAGTAAAGAGACAAAGATGCTGATTTTTTGTTCTGTTTTGGTAAATTTCCTAAAATACAATTGAAAATGTTTGTTTATTTTGTTTGCGATAAGTGTAATAATGTAAGCATGGTTAGTGTTAGTCTAAGTGATGGAGTCAAGGATTTAGGGTCTAGTTTCCATCAGAAAACTGAGTGATTCTAAGAGGAATGTTGTCCTTGATAAAAGTTCAATTAGGTTCAATTATGACGCATAAAAGGATAGCATTAATAAACATGTTGTACTGCAAATTGATTATGGATTGGCTGATGTGCATGATGAACACATAGAAAATCAAGAGTAGCGTGTAGAAGATGCTCAGTTTGGGACTACGATAAATCAACCACCTGATTTTACAAAGTGTAGCATTGCAAACGATCAAAAAAAAAAGGTTGATATAAGGCCACGAGAGATACTGTTTTGATGATATGGTGGGTTATGCACTTCAGATTGCTGAAGAAGTGGATACGTATGAATCATCCACTTACATGGAATTTTTTTCTAGTCCCGAACCTGAGAAATGGCAAGTTGAAATCAAAGACAAAATAGAATCTCATGAGAAGAATCATACATGGGATAAGGTCACATTACCATCAAGGAGGAGGGTTGTTACTTGCAAGTGGGTCTTCAAGATAAGGAAGGAATATCACCGGTAGAAGGGGTTAAGTATAAAGCTCGAGTTGTTGCAAGAGGTTTCAGTCTGATAAGGATTTTTGCTAATCCTAGATCAAAGTAGTAGAAAGAGTGTCAATCCAATCCTATGTAATCATGATGTAAAGAAACAACAAGTCAAAGACTTAATCTAAGTGCATTTGGTGTAGTGATGATCAGAAACAAGTAACAAGAACAAGCTTAAATAACTATAATTTTCAATCAAATAGAAAATTAAGACTCATGGGTATAGGCATTTGACTTCAAGTGATTAAGTTCCAATCTAAGGTGGCAAGTTCTCAATCAATAGGTTCCTTTAAGTCTAGATCACAATATTAGACAAGTTCTTTGTCAAGATACAAGTCCCTACGTCATTATGCATTAAACGTCAAATGTATTTGGCTTAGCACACTCAAACATGCATTTAAGTCAATTCTAATAACTATCTAGCAATCCTAACATCAAATGTCTTTGGTTAATCAAGCTAGAGCAAAGTTAAGTTGGTTTAGACATTTCATCACACTTTCAGAGCATGAAATTTCTAAAGACCAAGATTAGCGAGATCAAGACTAATCTAGCATTGAACACACAATAAGCAAGGAAACATATAATTCTAACATTACACACCCTAAATCTTTATTTAATCACTCTAATCACCCTAACCCGTGAATCCAAATAGAGTTTACTCACTAATATTCATAATTAAGCTTAAACCCATAATAGATTCAAGACTAATCATGTTAAGAAGATGAAATAGACTCAATAAACTCAAGAAAGAAAGATTAAACTACTAAAGATTCAAGTTTTCCTCCAAAATATCAATGTGTTTATAGAGAAAAACAAGATATATCCTAAAATTAGGTCTAGAGAGTATTTATAGTGGTCAAAAAAACGAGTTTGGTCAATCCAACAAGCATGGGTTGACCAAAGATAATTTGGATAAAAGTTGGTAAAAACAGAGGTGCAAATTTTTCTAAGTATCGCAGCTGGTTTTTGACACGTCATTAGGCCGGTGTAGAATGCCGCTACACACTCCAGCAACATGTTTCTTGTCATTTGGCCGCTGCAACTTCCGAATATAGGGCAGGGAGTATGAGTTTTCTCCGACGCTCGGCATAGCCACTACACTTGGCCGCTGGGACAATCAAACTCGTCTTATGAACCAAAATCACCATTTTTGCCTCTTAATCATCTCCGAAGGCTCCAAACTCACAAATAGCATCTCCATCACCTAATATGGACAAATGTATATGCAATGCACTTATATGTACTCTAAATTCATCTAAATGGAAAAAAATGAGTGCTAAAACCATACAAATACACACGATATCAACTCCCCCAAACTTGTCATTTACTTGTCCACAAGTAAAATTTCAAGAACAAGGTGACGAAGAAGTATGAAGGTGGGAGCACATTATCAAAAGATACTCTTTAAAACCATCAATGTAATATCTTACAAAATCATATTAAATAGCAAGAACAAGACATCCTATCAAACTTTAACTACTCTAGGCCTATCTCAACTCCTTGATCTCTTAAAACCATTTTCAAGACTCCACAAACAATCCAAGTAACCGACTCTCACATTCAGTAGACAATAATCAAAATGTACTGTTGAAAATGAGCAATTGGTCCTAATCATTTGGCTTGGTAAGAACAAGGCTTGAAGTTATGGTGAAGTAAGAGGGTTATCAAGTTCTTTCATGGTGGTTTACTCTCAAGAACAAGTAACTTGACATTATGCATAATATATCTAAGAAAGAGAACAACTCATGCATACAATGCTCAATCCTCATTGTTCTACCCATTTCCTAGACACAAAACAATTTCTACCCTTGATTCCCAATTTCAAACCCCCTTTCACTCACCAAAGACTCCAAGAACACTCTCAGTTTTAGAATTTTTTGTTTCTTTTGTATACTAGGGATTATTTCACTATTTTTATTTTCCTTAGCTCTTTTTTCTTCTTCTTTTTCCCCACTCTTTTGAATCTTTCTTTTCTTCTCTTAGGGGTTTTCATTCTTTTGACACTTTAATTTTTTTGATCCCTAATATGTTATATTTTCTTTAAACTTTTGAATCCCTCTTTTCACTCACTTTTCTCTCAACCCTTCAAGATCAAACACTCAATACTCTCTTCTCATCCTATGAGCTAGACAATCATGATATCCTAAATCTAGCAAGTAATTAGGACCAACCATTGTCGTTCCCAATACTCTCAATATTATGAACATATCAAGCTTTCAGAAGAGATCTCACTCAACAAATTAGTAATGACTTGAAAGGAAGGTAGGGTTAAGGGTGTGGAGAACCATCTAAAGGATAGATGGCCACTTGAGTTTCCAAACATTGGTAGAAAGGAATAAGACTAACTCAAGTGTGTGTGAGGTAACCATGATCAAGCACAACAAGAGCCCATAAGCAAGATAGATTAGGTTCATTAACTCAAGTAAGATTGGAGTTGGTTTCAAGGACAAGCAAGCTTCATCAATCAAACAAGTTTCAAGGCTTGAAGTCTACAAATTCTAAAAAGGAGTATGAAGCTACTTATTATGATTGAGAATGGTATCACATTGATTTCTTTACAAGTTTTGCTCCCAATGCATGAATGCAATCTACATGCTTCTAGACTCAATCCTAAAGATGCAAATGATGAAACTAGATGCATCTTTTTGTTGTTTTTGAAATTTTTTTATTTTATTTTGGTGTTTTCTAATGCAATAACTATTTACAATGCATGACTCGAAGGTTTTAATTTCATCGAAAGAAACATCATTAGATACTTCGTACCTCCCTCAAACTTAAATCACACAGTCTCTATGTGACTAAGAGAAAGGGAGATACTAAAACTATGACAAAAGCAAAAGAAAAGTAGTATATACAATGAAAGATTGGAGTAGTACCTCAAGTGGAGACTGGACTATGGCAGCGGATGCCTAGATTCGGTGCAAGGATCTGGCATGATTGATAGCGACTATAGGAGGCTGATGCGGGATGTCTGCCATAAGGCTTGAGTGCTTCGCCGCCTTTCTTCTCTCCTCTAGGGCTAGACTCAACCTGAAAACCTCAACCACATTTATTAAACAACCTAAAAAGAAAGAGTAAGAGTATATACAAGGATAACATGGGACTTCCTCCCAAGTGAGCTTGTTTTAAGTCAATAGCTTGACTACCTTTTCAGTTGGCTAATGAGAAGGGGGATTCTTCCCACCTTAAAGAGTGATGGTGAGGACTTGCGAAAGGAGCTCTTGAAGCTTGATTGGATCATCTTGAAGCTGAGGAGTTATGATGGCCCTCGCACTTGAAAATGGTTTGGACATTCCCTTGCAATTGATTTTGTACTCAATAGCTCCATCCTTGAGCTTCATTGGGTAAAGAGTGAGAGTGTGTGGCATTTTATCAAGAGGTGGAGGGTGAGGTTCTTTCATCATCTTCTTCTTTCCAGGAGTAGTTATAATGGCTCTACTCACATCCTCCTTTTGAGCATTTTCCAATTGCTCATCACACATCGCTTGAGAATACTCCTCATCAAGACTTTCTTGCCCACTAACAAACACTTCATCATTCATCTTCTCAATAGGAGGTTCTTCACAAGTGATGGTTTCAAAATACTCAACATTCACCATTTGAGACTTGATTGGGTAGGATATAGCTTTGTTGACATTGTGGAGAGTCACCCACTTGTTAGAGAAATCAATTCAAGCACCCATAGTAGCAAGGAATGGTGTGCCTAAGATCAATGGTACTCTCTTCTTAGTCATCATATCCAAGACAGTGACGTCTACTGGAATTGTGCATGTTCCAATCTTCAAAGGAAATTCCTTGATGAGACCAATATGGGTTGTAAAAGAAGAATTCCCAAACATGAGGGAAGAAGTGTTAGTCTCCATGTTCTTAATCCCTAATCTCTTCACCATATCCAATGAGATCACATTCACACTTTCACCAGAATCAACAAGAACATCATCAAGTGTGAATACACCAAGAGAGCAAGGTAATGTGAACTTCCCATGGTCTTCAAACTTAGGAAGAGACTTTGGTGGGACTTGTGGATCAAGCCTCGCCATAGAAATGTCTAGAAGATCTCCTACTTCTTCTTTGTGAGCTAGAATATCCTTGATGAGCATCATTTGGATATGAGAATCATGCATATTCGAGATCTTTGGAAGCTTGATTCTTACATCACTCATGTCTTTTTCTGAACTTAGACATCACTTTATTTTGAGCTTTAGTGAGGAACCTTTGTGGAAATAAGAACTTATCATAAGGTTATTGCTCAACCTTAGGAGTTTCTTCCAGCTCAACCTCCTCCAATTTCTAGACAGCTTTCCTATTAACAAGTTTCTCAGCCCTGTGTTCAGATGGTTGCACAACCTTTTTCTCAACCTTCTATACAAATTGTATCTCAACTCTCTCTACAACCTTGTGTTCAGCATTATCCACAATCAATCCCTCAAATTTGGCTACAATTTGTTTCCCAACATGTCCAATCTCAGTTCCATACAAGAGTCTATCAATCTCATCCACTTCTTTCTCATGATCACTCAATACAATCTCAGAAACATCATTAGAAAGGATGGCATTGCAATACTCTTTGGGGTTCTGCTCTGATTTCCATGGTAAAGGTCCCATTGGGCGCTTAGAGCATGAAATCATGGAGGCAAACTTCTTCTATAAAGTCTTGAACTTGTTGTTGAGCTCATTGTAGCTTCCATCAATCTTTGTGTGGATGTTCTTAAGTTCATCTCCAATATTTTTTTTTTCTTGAGATTCTAGTAGCTACTTGAACATTGATTCCACATTTGTAGTTTTGGACTGAACATGTGAAGAGGTTCTTTCAGCTTGAATAGACTGATTTTTTAGAGGGGAAACCTGGAGGATATGTTTGGTTGGTTGGATATCCACTTTGCTGGTTGTTATAGAAGGGTTTTTGCTTGAATGTGTTTCGATAATGAGGCTTGTCCGGAATGAATTTTGGTACTGAAAGTTAGTCTCCTTCATGGACCATTGACGAAGCACAACTCTTGTTGTCCTTCCAAACCCTTAACTTCTTTAACCTCAAAAGCTTCTTCTTGGGTCTTACCAACAAATTTCACCTTCTATTGTTTTGCACTATCTAAGAGGAGTATGTCCATCTTGTTTTGGAGAGACTTCAACTCTTTTCTTGTGTAGGAGTCATCACCATCTCCACCATGGTTTCGCCTATCACAATCATCATTATACACTGAGTCACTTTGAACCATATTCTCAACAAGTTCCATGCCATCTTGTGCAGTTCTTCCTAAGAAGAAACCATTGTTGGCAGTGTCCAACATGCTTTGATACTTAGGCAAAGCTCCTTTGTAGAAAGTGCTTAGCAGACTCTCATTAGTGACACCATGGTGAGGGCACTGTGATATGAATCCCTTGAACCTTTCCCAAGCTTCTCCAAATCCTTCTAAGTTCTTCTGCTGAAACCCTGAGATTGCATTTCAGAGCTTGGTTGTTATTGAGATTGAGAATAACTTGTTGAGAAAAGCCATCTTGCATTCATCCCATGTTTCAATAGATGATCTTGGTAAGTTCTTCTCCTAAGTATGAGCTTTATCTCCCAAATAGAAAGAAAATAGCCTCAACTTGAAAGAATCTTCTAAAATGCCATTGATCTTCACTGTGCCACGCAACTTGTCAAAATTATCCAAATGATCCTCCAAAGCCAGCCCTTGGTACTTGTTGCTCTAGATCATATTGACCAAGCTAGACTTTATTTCGAAGGTGTTGTTCTGTACAATTGGAGTCGAATACCCGCACTATTTCCATGGATGTTGAGCTGGTCATTTGTTCCAATCGCCATTGCTTGGCGTGGAGGGTGTTGTGGCCTAAGGTTTGCAGCGCCTTGGCCATTTCCTTCTTGAGTTATCCCTATATGAACTCTTTTAGGCTTGTGTCCATGGTTTTCAGCTCCATAGACATCTTCTTGATGAGTTTGATCCTGATTTTCATCCATGTCAAACCTCAACCTTTCCAAATGAGCTAGTTTCTCTTCTCAACTATTTCTTGCTAACTCTCTCTCTCTAAACCACTTATGTTGTCTACTCTTAGAACAAGGTTTGTTGGTCCTCTACTCCTAAAGTTTATGCACCTACTATTCAAAGAGAGATGAAGGAAGAGTATCAGTATACAAATAAAAACTTAGTCTCAATTAATGACTAAATCTCACTGTCAAAATGAACTTAGAACTGGTAACGGCGCCAAATTTGATAAGGGATTTTTGCTAATCGTAGATCAAAGTAGTATAAAGAGTGTCAATCCAATCTTAAGTGATCATGATGCAAAGAGAATACAAGTCAAAGGCTTAATCTAAGTGCATTCGGTGTAGTGATGATTAGAAACAAGTAACAAGAACAAGGAATGTAAATAACTAAAAAAAATTAATCAAATAGAGAATTAAGACTCATGGGTATAGGCATTTGACTTCAAGTGATTAAGTTCCAATCTAAGGTGGCAAGTTATCAATCAATAGGTTCCCTTAAGTCTAGATCACAACATTAGACAAGTTCTTTGTCAAGATCAGGTTCCTATGTCATTATGCATTAAACATCAAATTTCTTTGGCTTAACACACTCAAACATGCATTTAGTCAAGTCTAATAATTATCTAGCAAACCTAACATCAAATGTCTTTTGTTAACCAAGCTAGAGCAAAGTTAAGTTGGTTCAGACATTTCATCAAACACCTTCCGAACATGAAATGTCTGGAGATTAATATTAGAGAGATCAAGACTAATCTAGCATTGAACACACTCAATAAGCAAGGAAACATATAAACCTTTTATTAAACACCCTAAATCTTTACTTATTCACTCTAATCACCCTAACCCATGAATCCAAATAGAGTCTACTCACTAATATTCATAATTGAGCTTAAATCCATGATAGATTCAAGACTAATCATGTTAAGAAGATGAAATAATCATGTTAAGAAGATGAAATAGACTCAATAAACTAAAGAACGAAAGATTAAACTATTAAAGATTCAAGCTTTCCTCCAAAATATCAATGTGTTTACAGAGAAAAGATATATCCTAAAATTAGGTCTAGAGAGTATTTATAGTGGTCTAAAAACGAGTTGGGTCGATCCAACAAGCATGGGTTGACCTAAGATAATTTGGATAAAAGTTAGTAAAAACAGAGGTGCAGATTTTTCTATGTATCAGAGCTGGTTTTTGACACGTCATTAGGCCGGTGCAGAATGCCGCTACACACTCCATCGGCATGTTTCATGTCATTTGGCTGCTGCAACTTCCAAATATAGGGCATGGAGTATGATTTTTATCCAGAGGCTCGACTTAGCCACTACACTTGCCTGCTGGGACACTTAGCCACCATTTTGCCTCTAAACCATCTCCAAAGGCTCCAAACTCACCAAATAACATCTCCATCACCTAATATGGACAAATGTATATGCAATGCACTTAAATGTACTCTAAATGGACATAATGAGAACTAAAATGATTGCTAAAACCATACAAATACACAAGATATCACAGCCATAGAGAGGAAGTACACTACAATGAGATCTTCTCACCTGTAGTCAGACATAATTCCATTAAAGCACGTTAGGACTTGCTTCTTGATCAACTTGATGTGAAGACTGCATTTTCTAATTTATAGCTAGAGGAGGAAATATACATGAATCAGTCAAATGGTATTCAAGTTTCCGAGAAAGAATACCATGTTTGTAGCTCAAAAAGTCGCTTTGTGGACTTAAGCAATCTCTGAAACAGTGGTACTAGAGGATTGATAGCTATAAGATCAAATTGGGAAACATCATAAGTCCTTATGATTTTCGTATATACGTGAGCATGTTGAAAGATGAGACATTCACCTATTTGGTGCTCTATGTGGATGACATGTTGTTAGCTACAAAAAAGATATGTGACATCCAGAAGCTGAAGTAGCTTCTGAGTTCTTAATTTGGGATGAAGGATTTCAGCGCAGCAAGGAAGATTCTAGATTGGGAGATCTTCATATATAGGGAAAACAAGAAGCTGTTCTTGTCATATAAGGCTTAGATTAATAAGGTACGAAAAGGTTCAGGATGTCTTCAGGTAAACCTATCAATACTCCTTATGCTGTGAATCTTCATTTCACCATGTACGTGGTTCAGTCTAAAGAGCTGGCAGAGTATATGTCAGGGGTTTATTATGCTAGCGTTATTGGAAGTTTTATGTATGCAGTGATCCGCATAAGACTAAATATAGCATATGCAGTCACTGTAGTTAGCAGATTTATGGGACAGCCTTAGAAGGAACATTGAGCAGTTGTGAAGCGGACTTTTGGTACTTGAAGAGTACATATGATGTTGGTCTCATCTATGGAGACGAGAATCCGCGACCAGTAACAAGTTATTTTGATTCCGATTATGATGGAGATGTAAACAGCAGAAGTTCTATGACCAATTATGTGTTTACCTTGGGCGGCTATGTGGTTAGCTGGAAGGAGACTCTTTAGCCCACAATGACTTTGTCTACCAGAATATATGGTGCTGAATGAAGCTTGAAAGGAAGGATAATGGCTGAGAGGTTTGGTTAATGATCTTAGTTTGCATTATGATTAGGCTTCTATGTATTGCGACAATGTGAGCACTATATATTTAGCCATGGATCAGGTTCATCATTAGAGAACCAAGCAGGAATTTCAGATAATCCCGCTGACATGTTCACTAAGTCGGTTCCTCACAGAAAGTTTAAGCATTTTTTGGACTCATTAAACATCTTGACATATTAGTCTATCCCCAAAGAGCATCTGGTCCAAAAGGACATTTGGCCCGTTGGGGGTGACGTGGGTGTGTTTTTATGTTTTAATAGGGTAATAATATCCTAAATAACAACTGTCAAATTAACCCTTAATCCTAACACACAAACAAATATTACTCTTGTCAAGAGAGATCATGTGTAGTACTTAGGGATCGAATCCACAGGGAACAATGGCACATAATAGATTTCTTATTTCTAAAGGCTAAGCTAGGTAACTATATAAATTGGTAGCAAGTAATCAGGTCAATGAAATATTCCTTATTAGAAGGTATAAATGCAATATGGAAATATGCTAATAATGCAAATATGGAAATATGCTAACAATGCAAATATAAAAATATGCTAGTAATGTAAATATAGAAGTATGCTAGTAATGTAAATATGGAAATATGCTAGATCTAGGGTTTTAGGCAAGTGAATTATAGTATATAGACGTTAAAGGTATTTAATCATGACACTCGAAATCTAAAGTAAAAGACATCAGCTCTCGCATGCGCGCCTAATCTATTGACCAAGTCCAATGCCTCAGCTCTCGCTTGTTGACACGGAATGACCGTCGATCAATGGCAATGATCTTGCGTCGATCGATGGTTTCTTGAGTCAAGCGTTATAACTTAATTCGATAAGTTCACCAGATTCACTAAATCAACTCTCGTTTGTTTCTAGCAACCTTAGCTCAACAAAATAGATTCCGGTAGTAGACCATGCTCTCGCTTGCGCCTAACTATCCTATTATCAGGGTTCTAGTTAGCTTCTCTAGAACACAAGAAATAAACAAAATTCTATTAATAGATCTAATAATGACCTTAACAATTATATTGTTTGGCTAATCCATCAGTACCATTGATAAACCCAAACCTAGTTGATAACTACTCAGACATAATTAAAGTAAGAATAATAATCTGAATAAAATGCATAGATAAAATATTGGGGTTTCAAAGCACACTTAGAACACTTAGCACCCTAACACACACACACACACACAAGCTCTTGCACTTTCTCCAAAAGCACCATTTTTTCTGGTGCAATACATAAAGAATAAATATAAAACCCTAAAGTCTAGGTCAAAACTCGTCCAAGGGTAATCTTGTGTCATGTCTCTAACTTGGGCTTTAAAGTTGGCTGTCTGCGAACTGAACATCGATCAATGGCAGATGTGCAACATCGATCGATCATGGTCATGTAGCATCGGTTGACGCCTACGTTGTATCGTCAATCGATGGTAATCTCGTACTTCGAGTCTCTTCAATGATCAGCTCCGGATTATTCCTCTCCAAATGCTCTAAAAGCTCCAAGTATCTCCATATATCTCCAAAACGTACATGGACCTGTAAAGACCTCAAAACATACCCTAGACACACATAACAAACCCTAAATAGAGTCTATAACATGGTCTAAAACTAGTAAAAAATAGGCTATATCAACTCCCCAGACTTAACCTTTTGCTTGTCCTAAAGCAAATAAGCATGTGAAAGATGTTTTGAAAAGCGAAGACTCACATATTGCCTAAGTATAACTGTCACCTTGATTTATTGCAACCACATCCTATCAAGTCAATCACAGAGAAACTTTATATTTCCTATCCTAGTATAGCAACCAAATCCATTCTATCAACAACTTAGCAAATACTATTCTGACTCGCCCCTCTACTAATTTCATTTCTTTGCATAAAATAAAAGTGCAGGCTTTATCTTGGGAGTATGGATCAATGGACACATGGACTCTTACCTCTGCAAGTATCTGAACACACATGAAGCCTTCTCTGATTCCTTTCTTCTCTCTCTCTTCTCACTTCTTCTTAGTTAATGTCTCCCTTCTTTTTGTGGGTATCATTTTTTTAATTGACTGAGATATTTGGATAATCTTCCATGAATCAAGCCCTAATGGTTTTTGCCACCAGATCATGTTCACTTCTTTTTGATCTTTTTATCTCTTCTAGGATCATATGAATCAAGCTTTAATGGTTGTAGCCACCAAATCCTGTTCGACTCCTTTTTTAATCTGAAGGGGAGAGAGAGGGGAATCAGGAGCTCACAGACTTTTACCTTCCAGAATTACAGAAAGAATCCGATCCAATGTATACCAAATCCCAAAGCAAGCAAATAATGTCAGGATTAGTGTTGGAAATCAGCTTCGGTTCCTCCAAACTTTTTAAACAAGGGTGATATAGTGGCAAGATGATCCACTTTGGTATCTCTAGTAATCTCTGCAAATAACCTTCTAAGGATGGTGTTTATAGCCTGGTTAGTCAATAATAAATCTAGATCATAGTCTCTTTCTTGATTCAATAAATTTTTTTGAAAACTTATATATAAATAAAACCCAAAAACAATTAAATAGCATTAGCGAACCTCCCCCAGACTTAAATTACACGGTCCCAAGTGTAATCCCCCCCCGGATTGATTAAATAAATTAAATTATAAGTAATTAGCTTAAGTATAAAACTCAATATCTCTCTCTGTAAGAGAGCGTCGATCGATGGTCGAATATGGGTGTTGATCGATGCTAAACCTGTAAATTCCTATTGCTTATAAAACTTAAAATAAAATACAATATCAGTAATACCTCCCGCAGACTTAAACAACACTATCGTCAGTGTTATACAGTCTGAGATTGGGGAAGAAATAAATCATAAGGACCAATTGTAACAAGGAAAACTGATACACCTGCTCGTTGATGGTGACCGTCGATCGACACAGCTAAGTGCCTATCGACCGATGCGATGGTTTCTCCGTCGATCGGCATTGATCAAGGGTCGGTTGATGCTCTATGCAGATTGTTTTCCTCGTATTATTATTATTATTATTATTATTATTATTATTATTATTATTATTATTATTATTATTATTATTATTATTATTATTATTATTATTATTATTATTATTATTATTATTATTATTTTTTAATCTGAAATAGATAAATACGAAAATTAGTAATAAATGAAGAATAAAAACTAATTAAAACTTACTAAACAGTGGGTTGCCTCTCACTCAACGCTTGGGTAGAGTCGTAAGCTCGACGTTGTGAATGCTCTGACTAGAAAAGAGGTTGATCAACACTTGGAAAACAAATGGCTACATCTTCATTGCTCTTCTGAAACCATGTACCAATGAAGTTTTTGATTGCTTCATCTCCTCTGATTTTCTCATTCTTTACGATCTCCTTAGTAACCTCTAGTGAATGCATTCTTCTTTGCAGATTTTCAATACTGCGTCAGAGCATTCTAAGTATAGAAGATGTAGTGTCTGACATTTCCTCTAGTTGCTGAGAAACATCTTCCTTCATCAGGCACTAAGAAAAAGCAATATCAGCGAACCTTTCTTCTAGGTAGTGTTCTTCTGCAAACTTCTATCTGTTGAACTTAGTATAGATCGATGGCGTAAGTTTGCCGTCGATCGATGTCACTCCATCCGGTCTACTCGCATGCTGTCTCTGAAAAGTATCCATGTCTTGCTTCATCTCATCCATGCGTGTAGTCAAATTCGTGAGGCATTTATAAATAGGATAGTAGACGTCATCAAGACTCATATAGAATTCATTCGTTGACGTCTTCTGAGCTTGGTAGATCGCATGCACAATATCATCAATCTCTGCTCTGATGTATGTCTCATGCTTCTGCTCCGTGTTGTCGATTGATTCGGGTATATGTGCGTCGGTCGATGGCTGTTGCGGTTGTCCAAAGAAATTTCATGATCGTTCAGCCATGAGAAGGGTGTCTGCTACATCTTTCTTTGGTAGAGTTAGAATTCTCCCATAAAGACCTCGTGCACGTCCTTCTACATCTCTGAAAATTCCAAACTCATCGGGTCTGAGATAACAAGCTTCTGTTTCTTCTGGTCCAAGTGAAGGCTCTGGTTTACGTTTTATGTCGTTTGATGGCCAAGATAGGCCGATTGTTGATAATGGATTGCTTACCCTCCCGTCCATTATCCATCCAGGTTCATCCTCATCATATTCTGAGTCATACTCTTCGTAGGCCTCACCGTATCCTTGGCATGCCCAATTGGTGTCAATCGATGGTCTATGGTTACCATCGATCGATGCTCGGTAATCAGATAGGTGACCAAAAGATTTTCAGCTTCGTTGGCCATTCCAAGTATATCTTCTACATCCTCCTTCGTGACGTTTAGAATTATGCCCTCCATAGCTCTTGAGTGACCATCTGGATCTCTCATAATACCGAACTGGTTTGGTTGTAGATAACCAACTTCTTTGCAATGTTCTTCTGCTGAATCAGGTTTGGTTTCTGCTTCTTGCTCTGTATCGATCGATGGCGTATGGTTGACGTCGATCGATGACAATTTTCCCGGTTCTTGGGAAACATGAAAAACTCCAGCCTCTTCCATAACAAGCCCTCAATACTCAATCATCTCTTCTTCTCTGTAGTTTTCATCGTATTCGAGGTAGGATGGGTTGTTATTGTAATCAGCATGGTGGGTGTGGATCGGTTCTGGGGTATGGGTGTCGATCGATGTTGAATGGTGGGTGTCAATCGATGGCTGATGTGCAAGACTATCGATCGATTCTAGGGGTTGCGTGTCGATTGATGCTCCATCTATCGATTCCTCATTGCACTTGTAATCGAAGAAACATGTGGCCACAAGCTCTGCATCATTACACAATTCGATCAGGGTAGATTTGTTCTTATTTTTAACAGGTTCATAAGAGATATTTTTATCAATTAGAGATAGATACAACATGTTTAACTGCATGTCGCATATGGCTCCCACAGTAGCCATGAATGCTTTCCCAAGTAGTATCTAAGAGTTCCAATCTATCATGATGTCCATCACATGAAAGTCTACTGGGACTAGGGTGTTGTTAATCTGCATTGGAACATCTTTTACCATCCCTCATGAGTTCACTCTTGAGCAGTCTACAAATGTAAACGAATCACTGGAGGGTTCCACTTTTAGGTTCAGCTCCTCTGCCATAGATTTTGGCATGATGCTCACTGAAGATCTAGTGTCCCAGAGGGCGTTAGGGTATTTATTCCCTTTGATGAAGCATGGAATCACAAACTTCCCAGGATCATTTTTTTTTCAAACAGGTTCTCTGTTTCATCTTCTCTCTGAGGTGATTGAACATGATTTCTATGTCATCATCTGTTTCCCTTGTTTTCCTGAAAAACATCCACAATATGTGAGTATAATAATCTTCATCAAAAGATATATCTAAAGGTATTTTAAAAACTCTTTTAGCAAAGTCATCCATCTCCTTTTCATTGGTTTCTCTGCGTAGATGTTTTGGGATCTTTTGCCTTCTCTTTGAATGTCCCTCGTGTTCTCTATCAAGATCCGTAGATTCAGACGTGTCTGTATTTTATTCTCAAATTATTGTTGTTGGATGCACAATCAGACTTGTGTTGAGGTTGGGTAATCAGACTAGGTTTCCACGCTGTCGATCGATGACAGGCATTGAGTGTCAAAAAATTCCTTCGTCTCTATGTCGATCGAGATCGTGAGCATGGTGTCGATCGATGTTAGTTGATTCACATGAGGCAATCGATTCTGTAGGTTTCACTGTCGGTCGATGCTTGTTGTCTTGCATCGATCGATGCGGATGGGAATTGCCGAGTGATATAGAGTTTTCCACACGAAAGTTTCTGTCTTGGGGTTTCACTTCCTGCCAGAAATCCTTATCAATTAATGCATTGACGTGGTGCCTTTGCCCATTCTCCATCTTCTAATGGTCTCACTTTTTTGCATCACTTGATTCTCCAACTTCTTCACATGGGTGCTGAGGTTTTCGAACTTGGTGTTGAGATTGAGGTACAAACCATCTATCTTTTCGTTGAAATCCACAATCATCTTCTGCTCTCCCTCTCAGACTCTATCAACCAATTGCTTCAATCTTGCTTCCCTAAGTTTCTGGAGGAGGATTTTGGTAGTAGGAAGACCCATATGTCTTGTCGTTGTTGAAGGGCTTTCGCTGTGGATTCTGATTAAAGTTACTCCTTTGACCAGTACCAAAGGAATTCCTGCTAAAACCTGGATTCCTTTGCCTCTAGAAACCATTCCTATCAATGTAGTTCACATCCTCTTCTTCATTCTCATCGTCTCTAGACTCCATCGCTTCTACCTCTGCAAAAGTAACATGTTTTCTGAAAAATTTATGGACACTATCCAGCTTTGCTTTTACCTCTTCAGTCTGCTCCTTGCTTATTGTTTGAGTTGATTTCCTCCTCTCAAAATCTGTGTTTTTGGTACTGTTGCTAGATGCCAGATTCTCAATCAATCTTGTAGCTTCTTCAGGGCTCCTAGTGCTGAAATTTCCTTCACTAGTTGTGTCCAAAGCCATCTGATACTGCAGTCCAATACCTCTGAAGAAAGTGCTAAGAAGCTGCACTTCGTTGAATCCGTGATGTGGACAGTCTCTCTGGTATGACTTGAATTTGATCCATGAGTTTCTGAAAGACTCTGAAGGCTCTTGTGAAAAAGTAGCAATTTTGCTCCTCATATCTTCTGCTCTCGCGTCATCAAAGAAGTTACGCAAGAAAGCGTTCTTAATGTCATTCCAGGATGTTAGAGATCCTGGTGGTAGTTGGTTAAGCAAATATGAAGCTTCTCCAGCAAGTGAGTACTTGAAAAGCTTACAGAAAAGATAGTCCTCAGGGACTCCATTAGATTTAATAGCAGTCACTAGATCCTCAAATCGCTCCAGATGATCCGTAGGGCGTTTGTAAAGATGTATCGGTCGATGCTGAAGGTATGCCGTCGATCGATGCGTGTCGTCTTTCTTTGTGGATCATGCGTTCGATTTGTTGTGGGTCATAGAACAGTAAGACTTGTCCTTTGTTTCTTTTGATACTCTTTTGCATGCACCTAAAAAATAAAGAAAAAGAAAAATCAGTAACCTTGAAAGTAACAAACCTAGACTAAGTCCTAGAAAATAAATCTAATGGCGATCAATTTTCCTCGGCAACGGAGCCAAATTTGACGTGGGTGTGTTTTTATGTTTTAATAGGGTAATAATATCCTAAATAAACAACTGTCAAATTAACCATTAATCCTAACACATAAAACAATATTACTCTTATCAAGAGATATCAGGTGTAGTACTTAGGGATCGAATCCATAGGGAACAATGGCACACAATAGATTTCTTATTTCTAAAGACTAAGCTAGGTAACTATATATATATTGGTAGCAAGTAATCAGGTCAAGAAAATATTCCTTATTAGAAGGAATAGATACAATATGGAAATATGCTGATAATGCAAATATTGAAATATGTTAACAATAAAAATATAGAAATATGCTAGTAATGTAAATATAGAAGTATGCTAGTAATGTAAATATGGAAGTATGCTAGTAATGTATATATCAAAATATGCTAGATCTAGGGTTTCAGGCAAGTGGATTATAGTACATAGAAGTTAAAGGTATTTAATCATGGGACTCGAAATCTGATGTAAAAGACACCAGCTCTCGCATGCGCGCCTAATCTATTGACCAAGTCCAATATCTCAGCTCTCGCTTGTTGACACGGAATGACCGTAGATCGATGGCAATGATCCTGCGTCGATTGATGGTTTATTGAGTCAAGCGTTATGACTTAATTCGATAAGTTCACCATATTGACTAAATCAACCCTCGTTTGTTTCTAGCAACATAGCTCAACAGAATAGATTTCGGTAGTAGACCATGCTCTCGCTTGCGCCTAAATATCCTATTATTAGGGTTCTAGTTAGCTTCTCTAGAACACAAGCAATAAACACAATTCTATTAATAGATCTAATAATGACCTTAACAATTCTATTGTTTGGCTAATCCATTAGTACCATTGATAAACTCTAAACCTAGTTGATAACTACTCAGACATAATTAAAGTAAGAATAATAATCTTAATAAAATGCATAGATAAAATATTAGGGTTTCAAAGAACACTTAGAACACTTAGCACCCTAACACTAACACACACACACACACAAGCTCTTGCACTTGCTCCACTAGCACTCTTTTTCTGTTGCAATACATAAAGTATAAATATAAAACCCTAAAGTCTAGGTCTAAACTCGTCCAAGGGTAATCTTGTAATCTTGTGTCATGTCTCTAACTTGGGCTTGAAAGTCGGCTGTCTGCGAACTGGACATCGATCGATGGCATATTTGCAACAAGGATCGATCTTGGTCATGTAACATCGATCGACGCCTATATTGTATCTTCGATTGATGGTAATCTCGTACTTTGACTCTCTTCAATGATCAGCTACAGATTATTCCTCTCCAAATGCTCCAAAAGCTCTAAGTATCTCCATATATCTCCAAAACATACTTGGACCTGTAAAGACCTCAAAACATAGTCTAGACACACATAACAGACCCTAAATAGAGTCTATAACATGGTCTTAAACTGGTAATAAATAGGCTATATCATGGGGCTTCTGCTCTAAAAGCACATCAGATCTGAAAGGACATTCTAAGCAAAGAGAGGGAATTTGGTACATATGGCGATGAAGAATGCATATGATACATCTAGCGTTAATGAACACATCTGGTACATCTGGCACTGAGGAGCGCATCTGATATTGGAAGGTGCATCTAGTATACTTATTACTTATGTTTTTTTGGAGGATTCAAGTCAAGGTGGGGATTTGTTGATCTGCCTTGAATCTGGATGTTGCATCTTGGTGATGGATGATGCATCATGTACATTATACCAAATTGGTTGCATCAAAATTTTATGGATATTACATCTGATCATGTGCTTGTTTGATGAAGAAGCCCATGGTGGTGTATAAGATAAATTAACAGATTCTGCTCTACCCTTCTATGGTCGGGTACATAGCTAAACACAACAAAGGCTAAATTTATATGATAGGATTTTTGTAAGCCAAACATTGAGGGTGGTCTGTGTAACGCCTTCGGTCCTTCATAAAACCAGGCTAACTTCCTATGGATAAGCGTAGTTGAGGTCCAGAACGAACCATCAACCACCAAACTCCGTAGGCGTGCTCCTTAGGTCGAATGAGAAGCTAGGGTAGTTTCCTCGACCTAAACCAAGTTTTCTTTAAGCTCAGAGTAGTGTAGTTTAGTGTTAGGCAACTGAGGTTACCTCATAGTAGTGTAGTATAGTGTTGGGCAGCTGAGGTTAACTCACACTAGTGTTAGGCAGCTGAGGTTAGCTCAGTGTAGTATATTCAGCCCGTGCCAGTAGCTGACCAGCTTGACCAGCTCGATGACTAGCTCGGTCACCTCAATCAACTGAGGCAATCAGGTTAGGTAGTGAGTAGTGGGCGGTTCATTCCAGCCCATGGGATCGAGGGGTGTGAGGGTTAGGCCAGGTTGGGTCGGGCGAGGCTAGGGTTAGGTTAAACTTAGGAGGTTATTAGGTAAAGGTATGATGGGAAGGTGCATGGGCGAATGGTTGCGATGCTTCAAGCGAAGGGTCGTGATGGTTGGTTTGGGTGGTTATGGTGGTGGCCAAATGGTTGTGATGTTTGGGTCGAATGGCTGCAATTCTTAATGATATGTCCTAATAATTACCACTTTTAGACCATGTTATAGTCCCTACTTGGAGTCTTTTTTGTGTGTCTGTCATGTGTTTTAGTGTCTTTTCAGGTCAAGGTGCATTTTGTAGCATTATAGAGATTACAAGGTTTTCTAGAGCTTAAAGAGAGAGGAACCCTGTATCTGGTCAAGAGCAGCAATGTACGAGTCGAGACAGAGAGTTGCGTCGATTGACGGTCAACACGCAGAAGCCCAATTCACTGAATATCCGACTTGGAGCCTAAGTCACAGAAATTACAAGATGTCCTCTGGACGTTTTTTACCTAGTTTATATTATATTTCCTTGTGTTTTATGCAAAGAGAGCTCTTTTACAAGTTCAGAGATTTTCATAGCAAACATAGTAGTTTTAGGGGAGAAGATCAAGACTTCTTTCAAGCTTTGTATTGGAACCCAGTTTTTTATCCCTAATCTTATGCATTATTTTATGTTTATGATTATGTTATGCTTAGTTATGTCTACGTATATCTCTAGTTAAGACTTAGGGTTTATTAATGGTTTTGATGGATTAACCAAACAATAGATTTGCTAGGGTGAATTAGATCTCTCATCAATATTGTGCTTATTGCTTGTGTTATTGAGTAGCTAACTAGAACCTTGATATTAGGATAATTGATATCTGCGAGAGTAGGATCGTTACCTGAAAAAATCAAGTTGAGCCTAAGTTGTTATGGATAATCGAGAGATTAGTCTAGTAATTCTAAGTGAACTTATCGAATATGATCATTTAATGCTTGACTAAGAAAGTCATTGATCGATGTCGTTTGCATAACATCAATCGGCGATCATTTCGAATTCACACACGAGAGTTTGTAAATTTTGAGCTTAGCCATAGATTATAATTTGATATCTTTACTTATTAAATTCGTGTTCTATGATTGAAAATCCCTTGGATTTTATCTATTATAATCCACTACCTGAAAATCCTAGATCTAATTATTTTCCTTAATTTCTTACAACAACCTCATTTCTGATTTACTAGTTCTTAAAATTTATTTAATTTTCTAGCATAACTAAGTTGATTATCAAATCTATTGTGTGCCCTCGCTCTCTGTGGATTCGATCCCTAAGTACTACAGCTAAACCTCTTATTTGAGAGAGTAATCAGTAGCTCTAGGGTATTTTGAGCACTTATCAAATTTGACGCCATTGCTGGGGAGCACGGATCGTCATTAGATTTGTTTTGCAATTTTTTCTAGGTTTTCTTTTCAGTTTACTTACAATTTGTTTTTGTCTTTTAGGTGCATGCCCAGCAGTACCAAAAGCCAACAAAGAAAAAGACTTCACTTTCTCAGAACTTGTAGCAATTGAACGTAGCGACAACAATCGATCAAGGCCAACACTTCTTCGTCGATCGATACTAATATGCTGACATCGATCGACACCAGTCCTGAGACATCGATCGACGGTAATTCCCAAGTATAGATTATTGTTATGCTGATCTTGACTAGAATTGAGAGAGGGGACATGTATGACCTTGAAGGTCATCTGCGTAATGCAACAGGTCAGAGAATTGATGATCAGGGGACTGTAATCCCTGAACTAGAAGAAGCATTTGTAGCTGAAGCTCTGGCTGCTCAACCAAGAACGTTGGCTAACTACAATCGTCCAGATAAATTCTACGCCAACAGATCTGCTATTCGTCCTCCGACTTTCCAAAGGAACGATTTTTAGTTGAAGACAACATATTTCACACTTGTGGCACATACACCATTCCATGGGCATTCCCATGAGCACCCTATGGATCATTTGGAGCGATTTTGAGGATCTTGTGTCTGCCATTAAAGCTAATGGAGTCCCTGACGACTATCTTCTATGCAAGCTCTTCAAATATTCGCTTGTTGGAGATGCTTCATATTGGCGTAAGAAACTACCACTAGGATCTCTTCCATCCTGGATAGACATCAAGAACGCCTTCCTGCATAATTTCTTTGATGGTGCCAGAGCTGAGGATTTGAGGAGAAGAATTGCTACATTCACATAGGAGCATGCAGAGTCTTTCAGAAACTCATAGATTAGATTCAAATCCTACCAAAGAGATTGTCCAGACCATGGAGTCAATGAAGTGAAACTTCTCAGCACTTTGTTCAGAGGTATTGATTTGTCATACCATATGGCTTTAGACACATCCAACAATGGAAATTTCAGCACTAGGAGTCCTGCAGAAGCTACTAGATTGATAGCAAATTTGGTAGCTAGCAACAACACAAAGAACAATGATCATAAGAGGAGAAAATCAATCTCTACACTTACCAAGGATCAGATGGAGGAAGTAGAAGCCAAGTTGGATAGTGTTCAGAGGTTTCAAAAGAAGAAAGTTAACTTTGCAAAAGGTGTAGAAGCTATAGGATATGACAATGAGAAAGGCAAAGACGAGGGTGTGAACTTTGTTGGAAATGGATTCCTGAGATATGGGAACCAGAGCAACAAAAACTGTTATGGCAATGGTGAGAGGAGTGACTACAACCAAGGGTCACAGGCAGTCCATACCCTACAACAACAAGACTGAAGCCATGAAGGACAGCAGAATATGACAATTAACTTCAATGGAAAGTTTGATGTTGTCTACACCAATCTCAATACAAAATTTGAAGCTCTCAACACCCATGTGAAGAAGCTAGACAATCAACTGCTTCAGACCAGTGAAGTTGTAAGCAGACAAGAAGCTTTGATCCAGGAAATCATTGATGATGATTTTTGGAAAGTTGTGGGAGAGATTAGGCATCAAAAGAAACAAATTTGTGAGAAACTCTTTCCCTATTTGAACGACCATCGATTGACAGCCGAAGCTCACCATCAATCGACGGTACTTGAAAAGTCCAAGTATGAAGAGATGGACATCAATCGACAGCCGGACCCTACCATTGGTCGACAGTCGATTGAAACAGAAGTATGTCGGTTGCCAAGCATAGACATACATATATTTCAGTCCCTACAGTAAAAGAGGAAGCTATTGAAAGACATTAGAAGATCCCTAAGCATCTTAGAAGGGAAGCTAGTGAGAAAGAGATGGACAACTTTACTAAGAGAGTCCTTAGAATCCCTTTAGAAACCCCATTCGAGGAAGCTTATTACATTCACAGATTGTGGATGTTCTTCAAAGAAACCAAGGAGAATGATGACGACATCGAAAGAATGTTTAATCATATAAGGGAGAAGATAAAGTAGAGGGTTAAGTTGAAGAAAAAAAACGACCCTGGAAAGTTGGTAGTTCCCTGCAACATCATGGGAGATGACTACCCTCATTCACTCTGTGACACCGGTTCTTTAGTAAACATTATGCCAAGAACCATGGCAGAGGTGCTAAGCTTAAAGGTGGAGCCTTCTAGTGATTCATAAACTTTTGTGGATTTCTCTAAGGTAAATTCAGGAAGCATAGTCAATGACCTCTAAGTGAAAACCCGTGATGCCCTAATTCATGTAGACATTTATGTCTTGGACGTCCAGGTGGAGTAGCATTCATCCCTGCTACTTGGAAAAGCTTTCATGGCCACGGTAGGAGCAGTATGTGACATGAAGACAAACATGTTGTATCTATCTCTTATTGATCAAAATCATTACTATAGACTTGTTCAAACAATAACCAAGACTGTCTCATTAATTTGGTTCATGAACCAGGACTTGTGTCCACGTGTTTCTACGATTTCGAGCGAGAGAAAGAGCAGATGATGAAGCATCGATCGACACCCAGCCCATACAATCGATCGACGTTGTTAATCAACAATCGATCGACACCCAAATTTTAGCATCGATCGGCGACCCTGACTTCAGGAACGACATGGCTAACCCTAATTACGATGAATCTTATCTTGAAGAAGAAGCAATCGAGTATTGTGCTTTTCCATTAGAGGAATTTGGGGATTCCAGAGGATCAGATGAAACCTGAATTGCGCCATCGATCGGCGGTGTTCCCTTACCTTCGATCGACGCTACATCTGCAGAAAGGTATGAATATTATAAGGATCCAGCTAGGAGAAGATTTCGTTGGGAAACCAGAGATGAGTATGGAGTTTATAGAGATGAAGACGGAAATGCACGAGCAATAGATGACAGAATCATCAACATGTCAAATAAAGATATCAGGGATATTGTTCAGCACACAACTATGGTTGGACACACTCGTCTTTCTTTGCCAGAGTATGCAGAGAACTTTGATAGGACCATGCCAGAAACAAAAACATACAGCAAAGCAGAAGTAGATGAAATGGTACAAGGAATCTACAGAGCCTAGGAGATGTTGATGGATGACTATTAGAAAAGGATTCATGATATCTATTACCCATTCAATAACAGTATTAGCTGGTTAACCATGTGCATGGAGGATATGCATCAAAATATGGACTATACTCATCAGATGATTCAGAGACAGCACGCGAATGGAGCAGACGAAGCACCATCGATCGACAAACGAGCTCGACCATCTATCGACGCTTCACGCGGATCGTTTAGACAGAGGATGGTAAATGAGAAGTTTTTATAAGATAAACATGATGGAGTTTGTGCGTCTCAATACACGATGATGGAAGATATCTCAAGAAGATTGAATGACATATCCATACCCACAGATAGCAAGATTGGCTGATTACAAAAATGTATTGACAACCATCAGGAGAGGATGAAATAAACTGTAATCACCAAAGAGGAGATGGACAACCAAAGAACCAGAGCTGAAGAAGCCATTAGAAGCTTCGTTGGTACATGGTTCAAGATGAGCAAAGAAGATGTGGACACTTGTTTTCGAACAAGTGATACTTTACATTCATCTTAGTCCATACAGTGCTAAACGTCAAGCTAAAGACTATAACCAAGCGTTGAGTGTGGGAGGCAACCTACTATTATGTATGTTTTCAATCCATTTTATTTTCATGATTTTACTTTTTTTTGTTTTTTTTTATTTGAAGTAAAAACATAACATGAAGATCGAGAACCACCATCGGTTGACGACGGAGAACAATCATAGGTTGATTCCGATACCATCGGTCGACACCCATCACTTACTACCTGTCGACACTCATTACAGAGTCTGGTATCAATTTCTTCCTTGAACTTTTACTTATGATTTAATTTTTCCCACCTAACCGAGACGGGATAACATTGGGTATATTGTTATTTAAGTGATATTGTTTTCTATTATGATTTTTCTATGTGTTTTATTGAGTCAAGAAATGACTTATGATCAGTTCATTTTTTTACTTATTATCTAAGCATTGTATAGAACCATTCTAGATTTGTTGATTTGAGAGAGTACTAGAGATACCAAAGTGGATCATCATGCCCTTATATCACACTTGGTTAGAAATTTTGAAGGAACCAAAACTAACCTCCAGCCTAATACTAACTTATTTTCTTACTTTGAGATTTGGCATACATTGGATCGAAGTCCTCTTAGAATGCTGGAAGGTAAATGTCTGTGTGCTTTTGTCCCTTCTCTCTCTCTCTCTCTCTCTCTCTCTCTCTCTCTCTCTCTCTCTCTCTCTCTCTCTCTCTCTCTCTCTCTCTCTCTCTCTCTCTCTCCTCTCTCTCTCTCTCTCTCTCTCTCTCTCTCTCTCTCTCTCTCTCTCTCTCTCTCTCTCTCTCTCTCTCTCTCTCTCTCTCTCTCTCTCTTTCTCTCTTCGGCATCTATATATATAAAAGACTGAAATGATTTCCTGAAAGATACAGAGGGGTAGGTAAATTACCAATGACCCCATTATTCTTATTTAGAAAGGAATGATAACACACTATGGAAGCTAGGGATAGGTAAATTACTTGTGACCCCATTATTCACCTACACCTTGTCAAAAATAGAAAATGAAAGATGAAAAAGATGGACTGTATCAGCATCATTAATTCATTGGACTTATAAAAAAAATATAAAGAGATCAGAGAAGACAGAAAGAGGGAAGAAAGAGATCAGAGAAGACTTTATTTGTGTTCAGATACTTGCAAGGATAAGAGTCTATGTGTCCTTTAATCGATACTCCCAAGGTAAGACATGCACTTTTATTTTATGTAAGAAATGAGGTTAGTAGAGGGGCAATTCAGACTAGTATTTGCTAAGTTGTTGGTAGAATGGATTTAGTTTCTATGCTAGGATAGGGTATATAAAGTTTCTCTATGATTGACACTTGTTTGATGTGGTTGCGACATAGTAAAGGTGGTAACTGATGAGCTAGAGATTTTGTGAGTCCCTGTGTTTTCAAACCTCTTCCACAGGTTTACCCTTGTTTTGCTTGAAGACAATACGTCTGGGGAAGTTTATAGGTCCTAATATTTACCATTTTTAGACCATGTTATAGACATATTTGGAGTTTGTTATGTTCGTCTAGGATGTATTTTAGATTCTATTCAGGTCCAAGTGCATTTTGGAGCATTATAGATACTATGAAGCTTTATGGAGCTCAGAGAGAGAGGAACCTCTTAGCTGTTCAAGATCAGCAATGTACGAGTCGAGACAGAGAGTTGCATCGATCGACGACGCACCCTTGCTGTAGATCCACGGTCAACACGCAGAAGCCATATTCACAGAATACCCGACTTGAAGCCCAAGTCACAGAAAATACAAGATTGCCTCTGGACGAATTTTACCTAGTTTATATTATATTGGCTTGTTTTTTATGCAAATAGAGATTTTTTACAAGTTCAGAGCTTTTCATAGCAAATATAGTAATTTTAGGGGAGAAGATCAAGACTTCTATCAAGCTTTGCATTGGAACTCCAGTTTTCTATATTAGTTCTATGCATTTTTTATGTTTATGATTATGTTCTGCTTATCTATGTCTGAGTAGATATCTTGTTAGATTTAGATTTTATTAATGGTTTTGACAAATTAACTAAACAATAGAACTGCTATGGTGATTATTAGATTTATCATCAGTATTGTGCTTATAGCTTGTGTTCTTGAGTAGCTAACTAGAACCTTAATATTAGGATAATTGATATCTACGAGAGTAGGATAGTTACCTGAATTAATCCTGTTGAGCTTAAGTTGCTAGGGATAATCGAGAGATTAGTCTAGTAATTATAAGTGAACTTATAGAATCTGATCGTTTAATGCTTGGCTAAGAAAGCCATCGATCAATGTCATTTGCATACCATCGGTCGATGGTCCTTCCGAATTTCACACACAATAGTTTGTAAATTCTGAGTTTACCCATCGATACATATAATTTGATATCTTTACTTCTTAAATTTGTATTCTATGATTGAAAATCCTATGGCTTCTATCCATTATAATCGACTACCTAAAACCCCTAGATCTAGCTATTTTCCTTAATTGCTTTTAACCAACTCATCCCTGATTTACTTGTTCTAAAAGTTTATTTAATTGCCTAGCATAAATAAGTTGATTATCAAATCTATTGTATGCCATCACTCTCTATGGATTTGATCCCTAAGTACTACAACTAAACCTCTTATTTGAGAGAGTAATCAGTAGCTCTAGGGTAATTTGAGCACGTATCACTTAACATGAGTGGTTGAAAATTTTGAGGCCAAAGGACACTAGGGTTGGTGCGAATGGACACAACCCTTGCCATTGTCATCCCATAGCCCCATCCATTGCATCCCTCGGTTGCACCCCCTTGTTTATATATATACCCATCGCCATTTACCACTTAAGGCATAAGTTCCTTTTTCCCAAATCACCTTAAAATAATGAGAGAATGAGAGAGAGAGAGAGAGAGAGAGAGAGAGAGAGAGAGAGAGAGAGAGAGAGAGAGAGAGAGAGAGAGAGAGAGAGAGAGAGAGAGAGAGAGAGAGAGAGAGAGAGAGAGAGAGAGAGAGAGAGAGAGAGAGAGAGGAGAGAGAGAGAGAGAGGAGAGAGAGAGAGAGAGAGAGAGAGAGAGAGAGAGAGAGGGAGGCCGAGTGGTTGATCTGAGGCCGAGTGGTTGATCTGGTTAGGCGAGTGCGACTTGCTACTAGTACAAACGATCGACCCTTTAGCCTTGACTATGACATACGACCATATTTAGGTTCTATAGGCATATAGCTTGTTTGCGTAATCTACATGAATGCACCAGACAATATATAGGTAATACACTCAGCTTACTCGCCTTATGTACCAAATACGCAACACCCAAACATTTAACCACACAATCCTAAACTAACCCGAAGGCCATGACCATGAACCGGGCAGACATAGAGGTTCGGTCCTAAACCTACTTCATAGCACTCACCGTAGCTAATCAGAGAGAAACGAAGAAGAGAAGAAAGTGCAAACACTAAAGGCACCCTTTCTTTCCTTTCCTAATTCCGACCAACCGTCTCACCGGACAGTCACACCGTATCAGGCAGCCGAAAAATTGTTATGACTCACCAAGAACTTTCCCTTGGGAGTGATCCATACCTAGCGGACCAAGAGCATGAGGCCGAGTGTCTAGTGAAATCTTTTGAGTGAGACTGTTGGCGTTAAAAGACTTCGGATTATGTTCATGTTAGAAATAGATTTTCAGGACTAACCATGTAAGCATAATGATTCATCTCACTAAGAAATGTTTTAGATTTCTTATGCCTCATTAAACGTGGCAAGTATTAAGGAGGGTCCAGGTTGACGCAATACAGGCGGCCGAGGAGAGTGAGTGGTGTTTGAGTCTTTTAGGTCTAGTATTGAATATGATCGATATGATATTGTATTGAATCTCTGATTATGTATACAATTCGGCCTTAAGGATTTTCTTTGCTTCTGCGTATTGATTGATTAGTTAGGGAATCCCTGGTTAAGAACCTCACTTGAATATTACACTTAAACAATATAAAAACTTAAAAATGAATCCAACTAGACCATGTCACTTATTGGTTCCGTCGTGTGAGGTCCAGGTTTGACGAGTGTTTGGATGATCTGACTGGTCATTCCGGCCAGGTTGCGACCCCCATTTTTGATTCAGCAATGGAATCTTTTTGGACCGTGTTGGTCCAAGCTATGGGTAGTATGGTTGTTGGGCCATTGACCCAACTGGTCGATGTGCAATCGGTTGTACTGACGGGTGTTCTGATCGTCTGAAATCCTGGGAATGGCATTGAGGAAATGGTTGAGATCGACCCACCTCAAACCGGAAATGGTCGATCCAAGGTACCCTACCTAAGCGTTTTGGATCACATGATCCAGTTAGGGACTAGGGTCTTCATGGGTTTTGCTTATGCAATCGAGGCGGACTAGTGGAGGAATTTTCTAGTTAAAAACTTTTCCTCTACTAGGTGCCCTGAAGAGTATAGGAAGGACATTACCGTAGACTTCTCAGATGGGGATGCTCATAACTAGTGGACTATGGTCGAGAAACGTACGGGTGTCTGTATCAGCACATTCGACGAGTTCAAGGTCAGGTTTGACCAAAAGTATTTCCTGTGTGAAGGTTGGGACCGACTTGAGGCGCAGTTCCTCCAGTTGACCCAGAGACAAGGTCCATTAGAGAATACGAGGAGGAATTTAACCGCCTCAATCGTTTCGTGGGAAAAGAGATGGAAGCTGAGGTCATCAAGGTTCGAAACTTTATACGTGGAATACGACCCGAGCTATGAACCCATCTTCAGGCCCGTACCTATGCGACAGTTTCAGAACTGGTCGAGAGAGGATTGTTGGTCAAGTCCAGTTTATAGGAGGAGGCTGCATTGAACCGCAATAAGCCTCATAACAAACCAAATATTTTTCCTCCGTTCAATGATAAGAAACGGAAAAGGGAACATTCAGGGCAAGATTCCAGGTTTGTTAGGCATGCGGAGTGTGAGTCATGTGGTATGAGTCATGGTGGGCAGTGCTGGAGGGCTATGGGAGCATGCCTGAGGTGTGGTATTATGGACCACCATGCGCTGAATTGTAGCAAAATAGATTCTAGGGGATCCAAGGGAACCAGTAAGGGGATTAGTACTTGCCACAAGTGTGGTAAGCTCGGGAACTCCGCAAGGGAGTTTTTAGGACAGCCAATAATGGGACCGATCACTTGGGAAAGCGCAGTGAAAATGAGAAGCAGTTTGGGGCTAGTAGGCCGACTATGACTCCCTGGTTTTACGAGCTGACCACGGAGTCTGGTTAACCCAACAACTATACGCCCATCACTGGTAAGTCCCTTGCTCAAGTATGTTTAGTACTGCATGAACCCCCCCCCCCCCCCCCCCCCCTTGCTTGCTTAGATAGAAACCTGAACCTTAGTGGAATTTAGGATCTGTAGATGTTACTGGAGTAGCCACCCTCGTCTTGTTTGGTTCTAGGGATACACATTGTTTTGTGAATCGGGATATGGTAGTTAGGGTCAGTTCCGTGTAGAACTGGATAGTAGTATAGGGATCGTGAATTTCGTTGGTGGTCAGGCCATGCATTCACAAGGGGTTTTCCGGGACATCCCAATTAGGATAGGGGATGTGGTCATCCTTGCTGACTTAATTATGGTCCCACTCAAGAATCATGAAGTGATCTTAAGAATGGATTGGTTAGGAAGGTTTAAGGCCACCTTAGAATGCCATCGGGGGAGAGTTAAGTTTGAAAGGTCGAGTGGAACGTTAGAGTTCTCGGGTATACAGCTGATGTCCAAGAGTATATTGGCCTCAGCAATCCAAGTGGAACGGATTATTGAGAAACGATGTGAAGCATACATAGCCACTATTTCTGTAAGAGACATTGGTAAAGGGAAGGGGGTTGAGGACATTATGGTTGTCTGTGAATTTGAGGATGGGTTCAGTCCTTACCAGGGTTACCGCCCGATGATTCCAGTCCATTCACAATCAAACTAGAATCACGGACAGCTCCTCTCTCAAAATCACCTTATCGTATTGCTCCATCCGGAATGGCTGAGTTTAAAAATCAACTGGAGGAGTTTCTGGAGAAGGGTTTCATCAGGCCGAGTATTTCTCCATGGGAGCACCATTCTTGTTTGGGAAAAAAAATATGGGATCTTCAGGTTGTTTATTGACTATCAAGGTTTGAACATGGTTATTGTGAAGAAAAAGTACATGTTACCTCGGATGGATGAGCTATTGGATCAACTGAAGGGTAACACTTGGTTTTACAAGATAAACCTTGCGTCTAGGTACCATCAGATCCCAATAGACCAGACCGATATTTGGAAGATCGCCTTCCAGACAAGGTACTGTCATCACGAGTTCGTCGTGATGCCCTTCGGGTTAACAATTGCACATGATGCTTTCATGAAGATGGTGAACAGCTTGTTCCGTGATTGTCTAGATGAGTTTCGTGATCATCTTCATTGATTACATACTCGTGTACTCAAAAGACCGGGAAACTCATGAGGATCATCTGAGGCGTTACTAGAACGACTAAGGCAACACCAGTTTTTTTGCCAAGTTGAGTAAGTGCAGAATAATATAGGTTTTGGGAGATATAGTGTCATATAAGGGAGTGCTAGTGGATCCCGATAAGATCAGTTCATCAGGGAATGGCAGAGTCCAAGGAACACCTCAGAGATCCGTAATTTCTTAGGGTTGGTTGGGTATTATAGGAAGTTTGTGAAAGGGTTCGTAAGCTTGGCCCAGCCATTGACCAAACTTACGGGTAAGGACGCTAAGTTTGTCTGGTCGGAAGCTTGTGAGAATGAGTTCTCAAATCTTAAGGAATCTCTAATGAATGCACCAGTATTATCCTTACTGGAAGGGGATAAGCCATATATGGTGTACAAGGACGCATCCATAACTGGGTTAGGATGCGTTCAGATGCAGAACGATCAGGTGGTTGCCTATGCTTCTAGGCAGTTAAAGAAGCATGAGTTCAGTTATCCTACCCTTGACTTAGAAATGGCGACCCTGGCATTTGCACTTAAGATCTGGAGGTCTTACCTCTATGGTGCTAAGGTGAAAATATATACAGATCATCAGAGTTTAAAGTATATCTTTACTCAACCAGATCTAAATCTGAGGCAGAGATGATGGATGGAGCAAGTGGTTGACTACAATCTGGATATAGCTTACCATCCCAGTAAAGCCAATTTGGTCGCGGGTGCACTAAGACAAAGGCGAATAGACGTGGCCATGGCTCGGTAAGAGAAGAATCTTTCCCGGATGCTTGATGTCTTAGATCTAAATGCTGTAACCATTGACCAGGAGTCATTAGGATTAGAGGCGATAGGTCAAGCGTGCTCCTGAGGTCATCAGAGTTTAAAGTATATCTTTACTCAACCAGATCTAAATCTGAGGCAGAGACGATGGATGGAGCAAGTGGTTGACTACAATCTGGATATAGCTTACCCTCCCAGTAAAGCCAATTTGGTCGCGGGTGCACTAAGACGAAGGCGAATAGACGTGGCCATGGCTCGGTAAGAGAAGAATCTTTCCCGGATGCTTGATGTCTTAGATCTAAATGCTGTAACCATTGACCAGGAGTCATTAGGATTAGAGGCGATAGGTCAAGCGTGCTCCTATGGATAAGCGTAGTTAAGGTTCAGAATGAACCGTCGACCCGAAAACTCCACAAGCGTGCTCCTTAGGTCGAATGAGAAGCTTGGGTAGTATCCTCAGCCTAAACCAAGTTCATGTTTAGCTCAGAGCAGTGTATTTTATTGTTAGGCAGATGAGGTTAGCTCAGAGTAGTGTAGTATAGTGTTGGGCAGCTGAGATTAGCTCAGACTAGTGTTAGGCAGCTGAGGTTAGCTTAGTATAGTGTAGTCAGCTCGTGTCAGCTAGCTGATCATCTCGGAAAGATCAATCAGATGAGTCAGTCAGGTTAGGTAGTGACCGTAGTGGATGGTATAGTCGGGGCCGGGGTGCTCCGGGAGTGGTCCGGTCCATGGGGTCAAGGGGTGTGAGGGTTAGGCTAGGTTGGGCTGGGTAAGGCTAGGGTTGGGCTTAGCCTAGGAGGTTATGGGATAAAGGTAAGATGGGAAGGGGCATGGGAGAATGCTTGCGATGCTTTGGGCGAAGGGTCATGATTGTTGGTTTGGGCGGCTATGGTGGTGGCCGAATGGTTGCGATGCTTGGCTAGAATGGTTGCAATGCTTAGTAGGAGTCGTTGCAAGGTTTGAGGTCAAGATGGTTATGACTCGCCAAGACCTTTCCCTTGGGAGCGATCCATACCTAGCGGACCAAGACCATGAGGCAAAGTGTCTAGTGCAATTATTTGAGTCCATGAGGCTGTTGGCGTTAAAAGACTTAAGATTATGTTCATGTTATAAATAGGTTTTTGGGACTAACCGTGTAGGCGGAATGATTCGCCTCACTAAACAATGTTTTAGATTGCTTATGCCTATTTATAAATAGGTTTTCAGGACTAAATGTGGCAGGTATTAAGGATGGTTTAGGTTGACGCAAGACAGGCGGCCGAGAGGAGTGAGTGGTGTTCAAGTCTGTTAGGTCTAGTATTGTGTAGGATCGATATGATATACTTAAACTACAATGTATCGAATCTATGATTATATATACAATGCAGCCTTAAGGCTTTTCTTTGCTTCAGCATATTAATTGATTAGTTAGAGAATCTCTGGTTAAGAACCTCACCTAGAATATCAATACTATTAAAATAGAAACATTTTTTATCTACTTACAAATAGTCTAGGTTGGATCAATACATTTTTAACTACACTCTTATATTTTCGAGATACACCATTAGTTATTATTAAATATACACATAATCTTCTTCTTCTTTTTGGAAAACAATATACACATAATCCTAGCATATTATTTAGTTTTTTTATAGCCGTAAAACAGTATTTAGTCAATCAAAGAAAGTATCATATTTAAGTGAATCGTCGTTACACATAATTAATTATAGTACAAAATCATAATACATGCATATTGAACCAAAGCTTTAAGGCGCACATTGCATAGCAAACCAAAGAAGATTATAAGCTTTAAATTACACATGTTTAAATTCAAGATTAAATCTGACAATGATTCAAACGAATGACAAATATATGTCTATTTACAAATATCCAACCATATGTTATCGAAGTTTACCAATTTGTTTCATACTATTTCATATATTTTGTCAATTTGTTTCAGTTTTTTTTCTGCTAAAACTTTGTTTGATTCAGATGATTTATGCATACTCGATTGGAAATATATATATTTATAGGGAAAATCTCTCAAATAGATCTTTTTGAAGTTTTTGTCACAAAATAGCACTCAAGAAAAAAAATGATCAAAACTGACATTTTTTTGAAAATTTTAATATTTTTAAATTTTTTTAATTAATTATAAACCTCACCTCCAAAACCCAACCCCATAACTCTAAACCTTAAGTTTAGATTAATTAACCCAAATGGTATAAATATATATTTACATCCTTTAATAAAGTCTATTTTGGTCATTTTTTTCTTTGAGTGCTATTTTTGGGATGAAAACTTTTTTAGGTCTATTTTAATATTTATCTCATATTTTTATATCAGATATTTTTGAATTAAATTGTGATATAAATTTTGTCTAAAATATTAGATTCTGAATTTAAATCTTTGATCCCTTAACAACCAAACCATATGCACTTTATTAGGAATCTTAGCATAACCAAAGTTATTTTTGTGAAAGTTACTTACGAGATTTATATATAAAACTATACATTTTTCAGTTCTATTATATATATATTATATCAGTAGATCATATACATGATCTTTTTTGTTTGATCAATCGATACTAAATGATTGATAAGGATTACTTGGTCGACTAAAATAATATGACTA
Organism: Moricandia moricandioides; assembly: GCA_905132885.1. Classification (NCBI taxonomy): domain Eukaryota; kingdom Viridiplantae; phylum Streptophyta; class Magnoliopsida; order Brassicales; family Brassicaceae; genus Moricandia; species Moricandia moricandioides. Next base: position 47,932 of record CAJHQQ010002095.1, read on the forward strand.
ATAAGTTAGCATATATGTAATTTGGTTTTGTTAGACATACATCAAGTTTTTTATGCCGACTATCAAGTTTATATATCTGACTTCACAATTAAAAACCGGGTTTGTATCAATTTCGTTCTACATGTGAATATTTATCAATTATCAATACTATAAACAGATGCAATTTTTATTTATTTACAAATAATCTAAGATCAAACCATTATATTTAGCTAGCTTTCATATTATTGCTATTTATAATTAACTTACTTATTACTAAATATTACACTAACCAAAAATTAAGTAACTAAATAACTGATCTACTGTTTAAAAAAAGAATGAATTCAACTTATATTAAACCCAAATTTAAGTAACTAATCAATTATATTTTATTTATTAATATAAAAAAAATTATACATACCTACTAATTTGTATATATAAAACTGTATTTTAATCCACAAATAAAAATTCTTAGAAACCCTCACTTAATACATAATAATATGATTTTTCTAGATAGTGTATTAAAATTTGATATATATATATATATATATACATGAAAAAATAAATATTAAGAGTTAGCTATTATTAATATTTAATGATATGATAGAACATGTTATTGGTGATATTTTTATGAATTTAGTTTTATGGGTTAGTCCAACAAACATGAAAAATATTTATCAAATGTAAAACTAACTGAACAAAACATAAAACACATTTTAATTTTGATTTGAACGTTCAGGTACCCATTGGGATACGAGTTTAATATTTTGAATGAACCCATTGGGATACGAGCTTGATATTTTGAATTTGGTTCTAATTTATATCACATATAGGTCTTATTCTGGTAAATTTGTAAGTACAAATGGAGTTCGGATATAACACATCAGGTTTGATTATAATGTGTATCACATCCTAAACCCATTTAACCATATATAGTTAGGATATATGTGAAGTTAAATCCAAAATTTAGAAGCAAAAAACAAGAAATAAATACTTATTTATATATAATTGGATATTTAATGCACTTATTTAAGATTTAAATACTTAATATTATAGACCATATTAAAATAATTATAGAATTGAATATTTGAAGTACATATTTATGTTTGAAATATTTATATTTGTGATTAGTTTAGACAATCAGAACGGTTTTTCATTTTTTTTGTTGACTATTTAGATTCGATTAATAACACTATGAGTTCATGTATTTTTTGTACAATCATACAAAACCCAATATGGTATATTTTTTACATTTCAAACTGGGTACAGGTAAGATTTTTTGGTTTCGGTTTGAACTTCCGGTTACGGATTTTATGCCCAAACCTATTTTAAAATAAATAGAAAATGTGAATATATAAAGTTTATAATTGAAATTTATCATGTGCTTTAAAAGCGCGGGTCAAATCCTAATTTATACTATTAAAATAGAAGTTACCACTTCTTTTCATGATTCATGTGTAATATTTTATGTTGGATTATCTAATATAAAATTAATTATCACATTTAACTTTTATATCATTATGTAACTTATGTTATTATTTATATCACATTAATGTCGACATCTACACTGAAACAACACGTAAAAATGTCTCACAAGTACTCTATGACAAATTAAAATCATCTTCCTAAATTATATGAGTGTAAACGATCATCTTCCCAAATTACAGCCCAATATTAAACAGTTTTTGTCCTTTTCATGTGTTTACACATCCACTTTGAACAAACTTTAATAAAAATAAACTATGAACAAACAATCAGCCACCGCAGATTAGTGTCACTTTTTTTAATGGTGTTAAGAAAGCTTTTGACGCGGTAGAAACATCAGCTCAGTCATCAAGAACTTTCTTCTCGATAAAGTTCATAATCTAAAGACGATGTTCAAAGGAAGAGATTCACCAAGAAGCTCATGGTGTTAAGGTCCGTTGTGTTTTCAATATTAATCATTGTGAGGAAGAGATTCAACAAGAACTGGCACTTTGTGTGTTTTTGTTTGGTTGTTTTATCAGCCGAGGAAAGCAGAAGACAAGAAGCAACGTCGTATATTGTTGTATTTTAGTTTAGTAGATTTTTGTTAGGGATAAAAATCAAAATAGACCTAAAAACAATTTTGTCCCAAAAATAGCACTTAAATAGAAAAATGATTAAAATAGACTTTATTGAAATATGTAAATATATATATATATATATATTTATACCTTTGGGTTAACTAATTTAAATTTAGGGTTTAGAGTTAGGTGTTTTGTAGTTGAGGTTTAGAAATTAAAAAATTTAAAAATATAATTTTCAAAATAAAAAAGTCTATTTTGGTCATTTTTTCTCTCAAAGTCTGTTTTTGTGACAAAAATTTCAAAAAATGGCTATTTGAGAGATTTGCCCCTTTTTGTTTAAACACGTTTATTCCACTAACCTTAAACATTTGTTAATATTTCTATTATTTTGGAAACGAAACACAGTGAGCATCTAGAAAAGATGAACATTGTGCACTCGTAACATAAATATTAAAATCTAATATAAAATAACTCATGTAAATTAATATAACATATATACTTGAGAAATAATTTATTGTTCACTAAATATGTGTTGATTCATTTAACTAACACAATTTGTGTCATACGTATGAAAACAAGAATATATTTATGCCAAAAATATCGTGATTATAACCATATTGACACAACTCTCGTTTATACTCAATACTTATCAATACTATTAAAACAGAAACACAAAGTTGGACCCAACTTATTCTTAAGTAGAAAATTTAAAAATAACTATACATTATAATTAATTCAACTAAATCAAACTATAAACTATATCCTATACTTAAGCCTAACACATTTACTATTAATAACAAAAAACCTTACATCTAGCCTATTTATATGGTAAGACTATAAATCTTGATTATTAATCTTAAGATTTGTAAAACGATTTTTATGGTAAGTAGTTTATAATTAACCACAAAAAGCAATATTCGTGGTTGCAATACTAGATTTTCTGAAAACTATATTATCTAAATCTTTATCGAAAAACAAAAAACAAAATCTAAGTCTAAATTCACTTTTCTCAATCACTTTTGTATAAACCCACATATAACAAACAAAAGCAATAATTTGTGCAAAGCACGAACATAGCACACAGGAACATTTTGTTATTTTTAATTTTAATATATAATTATATGTCTATATTAAAATAAAAGAAAAAATCATATATAGAAAATATAGTAACGTTTTAAAAAAATTATTTATTTTTCCATTTCATATAAACAATATAAGAAATGACTTAAACAAATTTGTGTAATAAGTTAGAGTTATGACATATAATCAAGTTTAAATTAATAAGTATTTAAATATTTAATGCTAAAATTGAAATTAACTTTTAAATTTAAAAATAATAACAATTTAAATTAAATTGAATTACATATCAGTTATCCATCGTTTCAACCAGTTCTCTCTCGAATTTAGCAATTTTTACTGGTTTTATTAGGTTTTAAAATAATGTATATATCTTAAAACCCTAACCGTATTATATATCGGATCATCGGTTTACATGTTCGATCGCAGATTCGGATCAGGTTTAAAGCGCTGATTTAAATACAAAAATATTTTAAATAGATAAAATCCGTACAAATTAATAACATTTGTAATGTTATCAATACTATTAAAACAAAAGCGATATTTATCTACTTGCAAATAGCCTATGTTGGATCACTAAAATTATTTAATTTCTTATTTATTTGTTTACAACTAACTTAGTTATTAATAAATATACATTATATCTAATTAATTATTTTAATATTTTCAAAACAAGTATCTAAAAAGATATTCTTGAGTATCTTTTATCAAGATTAGATTTTAGTAATATCTTTGAATATCTTTTATTTGAAATTAAAATATACATTTATTTTAAATATTTACTTTTAAATAATAGAATCCATAATTAATATTAACTATAATAATAAACGAATAATAATTCATTTTTCATTTATATAATAAGAAAAAAAATTCTGTGATATTTATATATACATATTTTATATTCATAATAAAATTACTATACCAGTTAATAAATATAAAGTAATTTAATTGATTTATCAACTATTTTATAAATTATAAAATAACAGAATAAAAGATATTCATGTACTTACGACATATTTCAAATTATTAAAAATATCAAAATACGATATCTAAGCTAATAAATAATTTCATAAGTTAATATACATATTTAAATTAATATATATATATATATATATATATAATATTATATTTATCAAATATGGGACGTGTAAAATGACAATATTTAATATGTATAATAATTATGACAAATAAATATAATAATAAAATAACTTTTTACCATTATAAAAAAATTGTATTAAAAATCAAAGTTTTATAATAGAAATAAAATTTATAAGAGGTAGGTTATATAAATGAATTATCTTATTTTTATAAAATTATATTCAATTAAATTTTAATTTTATTATATATACTTTAGAAACAAATGTTTTTATAAAAAGATACATATGTATATCTTATTTTCAGTAAATAAGTTTTTGAATAAAAATATATTTCGTGCTTTAAAGTGCGGGTCAAAATCTAATAATAAATATTATTATTAGATATATAATAAAAATATACAACAAAAGGAAAATTAATAAATATTAAAATATATAATATGAATAATGAAATGAAATTAAAATTTAAAATAAACCAAAAACAAAACATCGAAAAAATTCTAATAACATGTGAATAATAAAAGTAAACTAAATAAATAAATAAGTAATGATATTTATTTCAAACTCAATTTTCTAAATTTTAATAACCGTATATCTTTGATGCTCAGATCTATTTCTATTTTAGTATGCATCCTCTCAAATATTAATCCATTACGCTTACAACTAAAGGATAACTTAGTTTAACTAAAAATTTATATGACTAACTTTTGTAAAATTAGAGCATCACATTCATAATATATCCACCATTTATCTAAACTTTCATAAATTAGAAATTTTAAATATGCAAATTTAAGTCAAAATGTATTACATAATAGGTCATTCATAGGTTCAACCGGTAGTCGGGTCCCAGGTTTTATCGGGGTTTTTTGTCATTACATAACGAGTTTTTTTATAAAAAAAAACAAGATTACATATAAAGTCATTAGTTTTGTCATTTTAACTGCGGATCCGGATTGAGTTCCATATAACGCTGTAACTTTTAAATATAGACACATAATTAAAAATGCAAATTTATATCATATAAATTTGATTTGTTTCAAAAATCTCGCGCTTTGAAAGCGTGGATCAAAATCTAGTCAATACTATTAAAACAGAAATAATATTTATCTACTTGCAAGTAGTTTATGTTGGACCATTAAATTTATTCAATTTCCTATTTATTTTTGTGCAACTAACTTAGTTATTATTAAATATATATATTATATCTAACTAATTATTTTAATATTTTCAAAATAAGTATCTAAAAAGATATTTTAAGTATATTTTTTCTAAAATTATATTTTAGTAATATCTTTGAATATTTTTTATTAAAAATGTACATATACATTTATTTTTAATATTTAATTTTAAATAATAAAAATTCATAATTAATATTAAATATAATTAGAAATGAATAATAATTCATTTTTCATTTATATAATAAGAAATAAAATTTCTATAATATTTATATATGCATAATTTAAATCATAATTAAATTACTAGACTAAGTAATAAATATAAAGTAAAGTAACTTAATCCATTTATTAACTATTTTATAAATTATAAAATAACAGAATCAAATATATTCATGAATTTTAAAACATACTGCAACTTATTAAAAAATATTAAAATATGATATATAAACTAATAAATAATTTCATAAGTTAATATACATATTTAAATTAAAATATTAACAATAATTTAATATATTTATCAAGTATGAGAGGAGTAAAATGAAAATATTAAATTTTTATAGTAATTCTGACAAATAAATATAATAAGAAAATACTTTTTTATCAATATAACAAATTAAAAAAAAATGTACTACAATTCAAAGTTTTAAAGTATAAATAACATTGATACGAGGCAAGTTATATAAATAAATTATCTTATTTTCATAAAAATATATTCACGTAAATTTTAATTTTATCATATAGAATTTAGAAACAAATATTTTTATAAAAAGATACACATATATATATATATATAAGATTTTTAATTTTCAGTAAATAAGTTTTTCAATAAAAATCCATCTCGCGGTTTAAGTGCGGGTCAAAATCTAATAATAAAAATTATTATTAGATATATAATAAAAATATATAACAAAATGAAAATTAATAAATATAAAAATTCTAATATGAATAATGAAATTAAATTAAAAAAATAAAATAAACCAAAAACTAAAAATCAAAAAATTCTAATAACATGTGAACAATAAAAATAAACTAAATGAATAAATAAGTAATTATATTTATTTTAAACTCAAATCACTAAATTGTAATAACCGTACATAAATATTTGATGCTCAAATATATTTTATTTTAGTATGCATCCTCTCAAATATTGACCCATTAAGCTTACAACAAAATGATAAATTAGTTTGAATAAAAAATTTTATGGCTAACTTTTCTAAAATTAGAGCATCACATTCATAATATATACACCATTCATATAATCATTCATAAATTTAAAACTTTAAATATTAAAAGTTAAGTCAAATTGAATTACATAATGGGTCATCCCTAGGTTCAACTGGTAGTGGGGTCCCAGGTTTTAGCAGGTTTTTTGCGGTTTTATAAAAAATTTAAATAATGAGGTCTTTTTAAAAAACAAACGTGATTACATATAATCATTGGTTTTATCGGTTTAACCGCGAGTCCGGATCGTATTTCAGAACACTGAATATAACACTTCATGTGTAACATTTAAATGTAGATATATTATCAAAAATACAAATTTATATTATATAAATTTAGTTTGTTTCAAGAATAATTCTGCGCTTTGAAAGTGCGGGTCAAAATCTAGTTCTTTTATTAAAAGCCCACATGCCTACAACATGTAAATTTATATAACATATAACTTTGATAAATAATTTATTGTTCAATCAAGAATATCTTACGTAATATCGTGAATATAACTAATTTGTTAAGTTGATAAACTAAGAATATTGTTACTATAACTATATATGAAAACTAATTTGTTAAGTAAATTAATCAAGATCTCGTGATCATGCCAGTACTATATTCAAAACTCCATCGACATCTTTTCAAACTATATTGTTTACTAATTTTTGGTTCAAAATTTTTGTTCTGTCGATATATCTGCTCAATTTTATTTAGTTAGTCATTAAGTACGATATACCTAAAATTATGGTTCAAGTAAAATCTGTTAAAAATATATTGTTTATTACTAAATTTTCGACTAACCTTCAAAGATACATTTTTCAAAAATCTGTTCAGTCGAGATATGCTCAGTTTTAATTAGTTTTACATTAAGTCGATATACCTAAAATTATTGTTCAAGTAAAATCCGTTAAAAATATATTCTTGACTTAAGTTCAAAGCTACGATTATCATAAACCTAGGAACTACTTCTTCTATATAAAAAAAAAAAAACTAGCGTCTTATTCTCTTCCACAATTTGTATAGTTTACCTGCAGTTTTCATGAATTGAGAGACATGGTTCATGATTGTTGCTTGGGGTAATGTCCATTAATTTTTTTTCCAGTTACCCGATATTCAAACTTTCCTGCAATAAAAACGAACAAGGATTTTTCTCTAACAGTACCTGTAAATGCCAAACTCCATGTTCGTTCACCCTATAACTATCACAAAACTAAAAAGCTAAAAAGATTTACCCTTTCATGTTCCCAACATTGATGAAACTATTGCAGAAATTTCACTGTTCCAAATCAAGGGTTGCAGATCATCTCAGCTTCACGGCGACAGTTACCACAGTGTAATTATCCTTGGCTTTTTTTTTTTTTGAATTACTAGGAGGTTCATGTCGAAGCTTTAATCCCCTAGGGCCGAAGCCTTAATCTCCTAGGCCCGAAACCACAGCATGTAATATTAGTTTCGTCTCAGTTGTCACTCGAACTGGGAACCTCTGACACAATGTTCAAGATCCTTTCCAGTTGAGCTAATTATCCTTGGCTTTCCCTTAAGTCTCCTTAGCCTCTTCGTGACCAGCAGTAGCGGCCCTGATAGGAAGCTTTAGAAGCACTAGCTTCCGGCCGTATTTAGTTAAATAATGTTTGGCCCTTTATTTCCAAAAGTTTCTACAGGTTAGTTGGTTTAAGCCTAAATTTCTTATCCAAGTGACTTGGGTTCGATTCATCTCAAAATGTTTTATATCCATCTTTTAATTATAGCGGCCCAAATTTTTTTTTTTTTTTTGCTTATGGTCTCTAGAACTTGCGGGCCGGGCCTGGTGACCAGCTGTTCTTTTTTGTCAACACCATCTGTTCATTCATGTCAGGTCTTCTCCTTATGGTTGAGTAGAACAATTACATGATAAACCCTAAATAAAAGTTAGTATTATTCATGTGTGAATGAAAACTCATAGAAAAATAACATGTCTACAGATTATTGAATAAAATATTCAAACCATAGGAAAGACTAACCTTTATTCTTTTGGCTGAGGATCTGATGATGTTCAATGTCGATGCTAAGTAACCATTGATGTTTGGTTCTGATTATTGAAGAAATAAGAGTCTAAGAATCAGTCAAAAAAGAGTTTAAGAAGTTAGTTTTCTTTGCGCCAAAAAAATATACATTATGTTGGCTAATTAGACTAAAACCCTAATTAATCTGGCACAATATAACCTAAATATATAAGCTTTTATTTTTTTATCACCATTATATTTACAATATGTTTTAAATATATCCCAATAGTATCTTATATCTTATGATGTCTCATTTTTAATTAATCTAACCATTACAATTGTTACTAAATAGTATATATAATATAAAGTACGGACTATATACATTAGAAACATATCAAATCCAAAATTATGAAAATTGTGTTTTATTAGTATATATGTATTAATATACACAAATTATCCAAATTGTATGCTTTATAAACAAACTAGGGTAAACCCGCCCTACGGGCGGGAAAGCATGCGATAAATGATAGAAAAGTATTCTATGTCCTATCCATTAGACAATGGACGCTTTTCGCTTTTTTTAACTTCCCAATTGTTAAATGTGCGAAATCTTTTTAGCAATTGTGTAGTGAATTCACTACACAATTGTCCAGGAACTTCTTCTAGTTAGTAGCGATGAATTAGAATGAGAGGATCGGCCAGAACCACACGTGCAAGTTTCCCTGCATGTGGCTCGTCCGTGCTTTCCGAGGCGCTGTTAGCTAAGAGTTCTTATGGGACTATGGAACTTTTGAGCTCGCACGAACCTTTCATACACTATTTTGTAAAATTACTTGAAAGGGCTTTTTTTTCAATATAAAAATAAAAAGACTTACGAAGTTGTTCCAACTTATTGATTCGCACTAACCCTAGATCCTTACTCCCGCGAAAGGAATCAAAACTTTCTATTCTGATCAATCAACGTCGACTAAAACCCTTAGCCTTCCAAGCTAACGATGCGGGTTCGATTCCCGCTACCCGCTCTAAATTCTAAATTGACCCCTTTTTTTTAAATTTATTGATTTTTTGAAAATATTACAATTATTTTTGTATCTGCTTTCACGTATTTATTTTAAAGATTTTAACAAAACTGCAAAACGTAAAGCTATTAAAAAATCAATAATTGTATTTAAAGAGTAACAATCGTATTGTGTGAGTATGCATTAATATTCAGTACATATAAATATTACCGTTGATCGTTTAATTTTAAAGGGAACTTGTTTAGAACAATATAAATTCATAATTTTGCGTTAATAGAATTAAAGAAAAAAAAAGAATTAAATACAAAAAATATATCTTATTTACTAAAGTTGGATGCAGTGTTCGTGTTTTGTTGAAAGAGGTAAGAGAAGATTAAGAGATGAAAACTATCACAATTGCATGTGAAAATCTATTCGGCGTTATTTTAAATTGAACTCGTGTGGCATGTGTTTGTTATTTTCACTTATTTTTAGTTTTAAAGTTTTACTAAAAATTAACAAAGTTTTTTTGTTTTGGTCACAGAGATTTTATAAACATTTACCGACAATGTTAGTGTATATATTAAATGAAAATACATTAAAATTAAGAAAAAGCTATTGTTCGCAAAAGAAATAAATGATTATCAATAAAAGAAAGCAAACTTTAAAACTCGCATTTATTTGTCACCATAACTTTAAGAATTACTCATTCTTACTTCCTCAGTTTATACAATTGAATTCCTTCAAAATATTAGGCAAACATCTTGTATTTGTTTTACTCTTATTTTAGATACAAAATCCCGTTAAAATCCAAGAAAAGTGAATTCTAACAAAAGCAAATGGAACTTGAATAATAGGTGATTTTAGTTCATTTCAAATTCCATCTAACAAATACTCAATCCAATAACTATAGATTTCACTTAAAATTTAAATTACATTAAATTTCAATGAATTAATTAGTTCATAACACCCCTAAGTAATTTAGAACAGCTATTGTTGATTTTAGTAATTCTTTCAATCGAGTTTTGATGTATACGTTATTAAATAACTATATTCAATAAAGTTAACGAAAATATCTGATCTGACTGTTGTAAAAGCCATTTACTCTCTTTTTTTAAAAAGAAAATTGTCACCATCATCTTAAAAGAAATCAGCTTTGTCTTTTATCTTTCTAATTTTTTTTTAAAGCTCTCTAGTGATCTTGAAGTTAACTAATCTCTCTTTTTTCTTGGGTTTGAAAAAGAATAAAAATGGCTTCTGGATTTTTTGGCGATAGTGGTGGGCTGATAGATCTATCCTTGGCGATGCCGAAACTGTCATAAACTCCGATAACAATAATCCTCAGCAAACATATGAGAATCAGATTCCCGAAATATTCCTCGATCAGATCGGAAACAGATTATCGGGTGAGAATAAAATCACTGGAATTTTCAAGCAACTGAACAGCAACATTCGTTTCATAATCAAGCAACAATCAACGCATTTCATGTAAGGTCCGTGAAGCCTAGAACTTTCAATAATCTTCGGTTGCCGACAACCGGGAAAAAACATAGAAATCTATGGAATGATTTAGAAGAAAAAAGTTATGAACTTCACAGAACTGAACTCATTTATTTATAAGTGAAAATCCACAACCGTTTAAGATAGAAGGAGATGTAAGGAATGAAACGTCGTGGGATGAGTGAGTCGATGATATTAATGAAAACATTTATTGTATTAAGTGAATCTAACCGAAAACCTTAACGCCGCAGTTTCTTCTCACAGAAAGGAAGAAGAAGCGTGACATAACTTAAGTCAAACAATGCTTTTCGTACGGCCCAACTTTAGAAATAAAAGCCTTGTTGTTTAAACAGAAGAAAACGCATTGTTTGATTTATAGGACACGTGGCAAACTGTGGTATACCTATTTGATGACGTGGATTCCTCATGAATAGATATATTTGAAAATGGTGAAATTTATAAAATTACCAACTAGCAAATGTCTTATCTAACATAAATAACACATCATCAATAAATACATTTTACGAACAATTATAACATATGAATAATTATAATTGTGAAACATAAAAAGTAGAAAAGAACATCCGCGCACCGCACGGGTCAAAACCTAGTTATAATTAAATAGGATAAGAACTTAAAATTAATCCAATGAGACCGGGTCACTTATCGGTTCGTATGAGGTCCGGGTTGGACGAGTGTCCGGATCGAGGCTTACAGTTTGGGCCTCAGGATTCTCACTGACGCGAACATAGTATGTAGTTTGAAACTCCTATGATGCATTGGTTCAAACTAAGTGTCACTGTAGGTAAAAATGGGTTCGTAAAACATTAATGAAAGTAAATCTCTATGGTCAGTTCGTAAATGCACATGTTCGAATGTTCCGGACCCTGGATGTGGTGCAAAATTCTGAGATTCATAGTTTTGGCTCGTACATTATGTAAAGTTGAAATTGGTAATGGGCGATCTACCTCTTTTTGGAACGATATTTGGTCTACTCTATCTAGGCTGCATACAAGACCTCACTAGTCATAGAAGGTGTCGTGGATGTGAGAGTTGCAAGCCACACCACAAGCTAGGGACAGACGGCGTAGAAGAAGACATCGAACTGAAATTGTGAATGATATTGAGCACGAGCTTCAAGGCCTTCGTGATCAAGGAGTGAAACAGAGGATCAATTGCTGTGGAGGGGTAAGAGGGACACTTACAGATGCACGTTCAGCACACGGGACACATTGAACCATATCTGATCAAGCGGTTCCAAAGTTGATTGGTGCGCCAGCATCTGGTTTCGTCACAACACTCAAAAGTACGCTTTATGCGCCTGGCTGGCCACGAGAAACAAATTTTCGAAAAAATACTTGGAACACAGATATGGATGAGTCATGTTGCCTCTGTAATCAGCCTTTGGAATCTCAAAACCACCTGTTTTTTTTTTAAATGCAAATATTGGAGGAGATATGGGCGCAACTTACAAAATACTACGGATGAACAGCTACTCAAACGAATAGAACTCCATCACCACTTTCTTATCAAACAAGAAACTTGACTGTGTCTTTGGTCTTCGATTTCGAGATGTTTTCCATATTGGACTCTAGTCGATATGGAGAGAGCACAATGCTGGTAGGCATGGTTCAGCTTCGATTCTTAATAATGCAAGGTATGTGAGATAAGAGATATGAGGTAGGTCTTCAAAGATGGCTGGAAAAAACGACATAGTTCGCATTTTTCAGATTCTGTCTTATTTATGCAGAAATGCTCTTCAAAAAATATATTTCATTTTAAAAAACAGAGCACCATTTTTCTTTCGAGTTTAATTTAACATTATATTCAAATAAAAAACAGAAAATCTATCTGGAGATCCAAAAATAGCTCGTCCAGCAAAATGCTTGCTTATTAAACCCACTAAAAACTAATAGGTCGCTTACCCAAAAAAAAAAAAAAAAACTAATAGGTCGTTATTTTTGTAGCCACGGTACTGAAATATGCAAAGACAGACTAATCTACTCAGACTGAGTCAGAGATCAGAAGTGTGTGAGAAAGAGAGAGAGGTCTTTATGCATCATGGCATCGAGAGAATCCTCTTCTACTTGGTGCAGTCCCTATCCTCACCAAGAAGTTGTCTTATCCAATCACCGCCCTCAAAGGATGTGCGTCTCTCATTTGAGGAAGTTGAACCAATATGAACCAAATCAATTTCAGCATTGAAGTTGTGTCCTGCAGATGGGAGAATAGAGAGGTTTGTTCAGACAGAATTAAATATGCAAACAATGAAAGTGACCGCAAAATTATCACCTGCTGTGTTTGCAGTGGCTGGTGTAAGCTCGATATGGCCAAGTAGAGAGGACTGAAGCAGCGGGGAATCTGGATCCGTATTTGTTGTCTGTTTTTCCCCTGATGATCCATAGACAACTGATTCCAACAATCCATCACAGAATGAAGATGGACAATCGGATGGTGTGAGAGGGGACTGGACTAAAGTATTGTCTGACTCAATTGCCTGCATTGGGTTAGAGTGTTGTGTTTCCCAATCGCCAGGCTCTTCTTGAGTGTCAAAACATTGGAATGAAGGGAGCTCCAACTTCTCAGCCCCGTGAATGAGAGGCTGAGAAGGAGAAGAATATGTCGCATTGCCAAGAAAATGGCTATCTGGTGCAGCGTAGAACTGTCCTGGAGGGCTTTCGACAAAAGGATAGTTCCAAAGCTGAGCACTTTGGTCGTTGGTAGCATAACCACCCGTGTAAGGACACGCGGTTTCTGGTTCCCTAAAGCGTTTGCGGTTGCAAGGAGAACCTATCACGTTGTACACATTAGGCTGAAACAAGCACGGCTTCTGTCTCATCTGGTTACCCGAGGGAATACTGCTAAGCATTGACTGGTAGAAAGAGGAACAATTATTGAGTTGTAAGAACTTGAAATCAAGTTCAGGGATCTCGAGACAGTCTGGTTCCAAAGATTCTTGATTCTGATGACCATCCAATGAGTCAGTGTTATGACCATTTTGAGCTGCTGCGTTCATAGCTTGCTCACGAACGTCATCAGGGTAAATGGGTAAACCAAGTCGCTGCAGTCTCTTAACTCTCGTGTTCCAGAAATTCTTGATCTCGTTATCAGTGCGACCAGGTAGCTGAAAAGGGAAAACAAGATTAGAGCAGAAGAGAGTGGAAAAAGGGAAATAGAGAATAATACATACCTCTGTAGCCATTCGTGCCCATTTGTTACCCATGGAAGCATGAAGTTCTATGACACGCTGCTCTTCCTTGTCGGTAAAAGCGCCTTTCTTCAAATCAGGCCTAAGGTGATTCACCCAACGAAGGCGGCAGCTTTTGCCACAGCGAGAAAGGCCAGAGTGTTTTTGAACAGCGTTCCAGTTACCATCACCATGCTTATCAACATAAGCTATCAGAAGTTGGTCTTCAGCTGATGTCCAAGGGCCTTTGTGAAAAGTTTTGTCTATTGCAAAATCATCGCCTGATCCGGAATCATGGCGAACTTTACCCATCCTGCCTGACTTTCATATAACATTCTAAAACTTGCTCCTCTCTGAAACAAAATCTCGAGTTAAAGCAAGAGACACTGCTCTACATTCACTATGCTTCATCGATTCATAGCTCATTAGATTCTATCTGTAAATAAATTGAAATTTTCTAAACATGAAATTAATAAGTTTAAATTTAAGCGAACATCGAACTCGGGTACCTGACTGAATCTCGAACAACCAAATAGCAAAAGCTTTTAGCTCCGATTCTGTCTGTCAATAATAGAAATACCCACCCAAAAACAAAAAAAAAAAAAACCCTAATGGAGAATTGAAGAGTTACTAATAAATAGAGAACCCAACAAAACAAAGCTAATGGAGATTTTAAAAATGACTAATAAGAAATGAAATAAGTTAAACACCAGAAAAAAAAAAGAGAGAGAAAGAGGAATCAACAAGAAATGAGGAACGAACCGTTTAAATAATGATAAAATTATATTAAAAAAAAATCAGATCGTCCTCGAAAAGATCTGCATAAACCGGAATTAGAGACTGATAAAAACGGCGATGAGATAAGCGTGGAGATTTAAACTCCTCTTTCGGATTTCTTCTTTTTTTTAATTCTCTCAGAAAAAGTGTGTGTGTTTTATCCCTTTTTCTTTTGCGTTTTCTAGTCAATTACCAGCACCTGAGAATCCAAACAAAGGCAGAAATATTAAGAACCCAAATATTAATTATACTTCTCTCCCTCGCTTTCACTATTTATATGTTCTGATTATCTTACCACATTTCATTAATCAAAGGTAAAACGTGTTTTAATTACTAGCGATATGACCAAATCAATTTCTCCAAGAAAATCACAATTGTTTTTGGATTATTTTAGAAATGACCTTCATTTTTTAAGTTAAACACAAAAAAAAAACTCACACAAGAATATTATTATTGTATAAGAAAATCATAATTAACAAAAAAAAATCCTTGTATTTATCAGATTATCACACGTTTGCAACATGTCATTTTCTACAATTTCCTCAAGAAGATCTATTTAATAATTTAAGAGTATAATACAAAATTAGTACTCACCACGTATACTACTGACTATACCATTGAAAATATTTACATATTAAAATGTTATTAGAATGAAAATCTAAAATTCAAAGATTTTGAATATCATTGTAAATATTGGATAATATAACATTGTAAATATTGGATAATATTAATTATTATCTAATTAAAATGAAAATCTAAAATTCAAAGATTTTCAATATTATAATTAATTAATATTAAAATATCAAATCGATCATTTGTTTTATGAAAAACTGAAAATTTGAAAGATTCTTTTTCCCTGTACTAGGGTTCTGGTCGGCAATGCCGTAGCGACTCATCCTCCACAAAAAAAAAAAAACTAATTGTCTAGAATACCTCATTTCCTATAGAATGACGTTTCTTCCGTAGTTAATTTGAATAATGCAAATCTAATCTATTAATTTATGATCTTATTTTTATCTACTACTAATAAGTAACTACTTAAAAAATTAGTTAATATGACATATTTGATTATTTACATTAATAATAAACCAATTCTAAATTTAGATTTTTTTTAATTATAACAAAATTTATTAAGAAAGAATCTAACAATATCTTACTTAAAAAATAAATATTTTTTAGAAAATAACACATTAATTAGTAATTAGTAATATAATATTATTATAAATCAATTTTAAATAAAAATTTATTATAAAACAAGAAAATAAATTCTATACTATTTTTTTAATAAATTCTATAAATAAATTCTGGATTATATAAAATAACAGTGCTACATAAATTAAATATGATAAAATTATATTAAATAGGTAAATTAACAATTTTCAAATTTATAAATTTTCATTTAAATAAATTATCACTCATCATTAAAATGGGTTAAAATTCGTAAACTATATAATATTTTTATAAAAAATAAATGTATTAACATAGGCTAAAATTATATATATTTACAACTTTTTATTTATTTTGAAACTCTCAAATATATTGTTTAAATATGTTTGTATACAAAAATATAATAGTATATAAGAAAATTTAATTCATATATTATTTAAAAA
The DNA here is from genome assembly GCA_905132885.1 of Moricandia moricandioides. Classification (NCBI taxonomy): domain Eukaryota; kingdom Viridiplantae; phylum Streptophyta; class Magnoliopsida; order Brassicales; family Brassicaceae; genus Moricandia; species Moricandia moricandioides. Next base: position 64,565 of record CAJHQQ010002095.1, read on the forward strand.
TATCTAATTAGAAAACTATGGAATTTTAGTAGTTCATTTAAAATATTAATGACAAATACAATTTTAATTTTAAATTTATTTTTTATTTTAATTATAACCAAATATATTAAAAAAAATAAATAGTACCAAAAATTCAAATATTTTATTTATAAAATAATAGATTAGATGTAGTCACACACAAAAAAAAATCATTTAATGTTCCAAACTCAAAAATAGTTGTATAATTTTCCAAAGTTTTCTTGACAATATAAAATTTTGAAAATAAATATTTAACTCAAAATCATAATATTGAAAAAAACTCAAAAGATAAAATCATAGATAATAAAAATAAAATTTTGAAATGCACCACGAAAAAACTATTTATATATGTTGTAAAAATTAAAGCAATCTAATATTTTGAAGTCTTAATATTAAAAAAATAAAGCTTAATATTATAACATTAAAAAAAATATCATATATCAATAAAATTTAATAAAATAATATGGTAGATACTACTGTGTATAAAATTTACTAAAAAAATAAGGCTATATTATTTAAACAAAACAGTTTTTTACTTATAAATCCTGTAAAATACTAAAATGATATATGTTAAAATATATTTTCTTATACACAACATGTAAACAAATATGATATTAAATATATTTCTTTTATATAACATAAATAAATAAATAAAATTTCAAATGTATTATATGCAAAATGTATAAATTAAAGAAAAAAAACATATTATGAAAAAGATTCTCTATGTGATTATTTCATGGTTATTTTATTGTACATAACTCGAAAATATATTATTAATAAAAATTAATAACAAAGTAAAATATTTCAAACAAATCACTATATATTAATAATATTAAATAAGAAATAGAAACAATAATATTTATAGATTTACACAATATATAACAGTAAAATAGAAATTATATATTTATAACATTTGTAGTAATATATAATACATTTGTAAAATATCCGCACGGACGTGCGGGTTAAAATCTAGTTATCTATTCATTTTCACTATTAGTTGAGATGCATAAGGGTGTGACAATTGTATGTCCTCAAGAGAAATTTATGGTTGATTTTTCTAAAACACCTTTTTTGAAATAAAGATTTACCGTTGATTCAAAGTCCTTATTAACTTTTTATACTGTGAGACAATTATAAGCAGTTAATACACATTTGTAAAGTGCACACGATTATAGTCATCGAAAGAGAAGTCATGTAAATTTGATGTGCATTTCATAGGTCTAAAAACAGTCTTATTCTGATTAGAGGATCAACATATGAGAACCAGAGTGATTTGTCACTTATGGCACATCTTTGATGTCATGCTTGTTGTTTAGGAATGGACTCCGAAAACATAATGTTCAAAGCCAACTTTACAATTATTCCTCTGTGGATTTATCTCAACAAAGATTAGGGACACCTCCTCTCATACAAATGGCTTACATTCTTCGTAGACACAATTAGGAGAATTGTTAGACTTCATCCAAATATGGTAAGGTGCATCGGATGGGATGTGGCTCGTTTCTTTGTGGTTGTGAACTTTGAAATACCTTTGCCAAACAATATCTCGATATGGGTAAATATATGATCCTTCAAGTTACTCTTAGCTTCCACCCAAATGAGTTCTATGTCAGCATTGGGATATGTGAAAAAAAATTGTGGGAAAAACTAAAAGAACCAATACAAAAGCTCGTAGGGAAAGTGTGAAAAGAGAGGGATAGATAGTTGAACAACATACTAAATCTGGTAGTCCACCAATATTAATATCACAAACATGAGTGGGGAAGCATCTACCTCTAACATTGTTCCACTTCAATATATAGGAAGAACAGAAAGCAGTCAAACAATAATAAAGGATGGCAAATGAAACGGTAGGAAAAATAAGGCTTCTCCACGGCAAGATGAACGTAAGACGTCTCGAAAAAAGAGAAAACATGATCACCACTTTTTGTTAAATAAGAAGTGGATTCAAATTAAATAACTCACTTGTGGGCAAATTAGGTAGAAACTCTGGTGAAACATCCCAAGATGAGAAAGTTTTTAGATAATCTTCTTCAAAACTGTTTTTTTGGATGAAAATTATAACTTTGGAGCTTGGTAAGATATGACAGCTTTGGCATCCACATGTGAAGGTGATGTTCTCTAAGTCTCTTCAAAACATAACTTGTGAGTTAAATTGACGGATGCTTTATCCTCTTTCATTGTAATGGTTGTGTATGGGCTAATTGTGTGGTTATGATGTTTTATATTTAGTTGGAGATGGTAAATTTAACAAATACGAAAATGATTGTGATCAAACCTTAGATTGTTCTCGGTGATTTTAATTACTCTAACATCACATGAGCCTTCCCTTCCTCCTTTGCTGAAATTTGATAGTAGGATAAGTGATTTTAAGGATTGTCTTTTTGATGTTGAGTTAGAAGAGATGGGCGTTAGAAACATGTCATTTACTTGATGGAATAATCTGAAGAATTTCCCCATAACGAAAAGGTTAATTAGGTCATTGGTAATGATTGTTGGTACGTCTCCTTTCCTGATTTTTTTGTTTATATTGGTAACCCTAATTTTTCATATCATGCATGCGCTACGATAAATTTAATACTCAGTTTCTCATAAAGAACGTGCTATTTAAGTTCTACAATTACCGCCTCCAAAATCCAGATTTCTTCCCTTTGATTATTTCTGAGTGATTGTCTCTAAACATCACTGTTTCTGGTATGTTCTTGTTAGAATTGAGAAAATATGAAGAGAATAGAAGGGAATTGATAAGTTTGGATGATATATGGGTGAAGAACAAGAGAGAGATGAACAAGAGAGAGTTTCTGGACAGAGTAAGAGAGAGGAGAGATGATGGACGAAAATGAAGAGAATAGAGAGAAGGGAGAGATTGTCTCCTTGTCTTACTTCATTCAGAGTGCTTACAATATATAGGCAACATGCCTAACACATAAAAGATTAAACAAAGAGTAAAATACACAAGAAGACAACACACTGATCAAGAGATAGTGACAGGTCCTCAACAGCTTCTGGCCTTAAGCAGAACATGTGATCTTCTTATTTAAATCCATTCAAACTCTTCCTGCTGGTCAACCAAAGGCCCCAACGTCTCTTTTGCCTCTGAGACAAGTGTTTGGCACACAAGCTACCTTCCTTGACTTGCAATCCAAGCTAGGTTATCTTTGGTGAGTTGCACGAACAGAATATAAAAGACTCGACCAGATTGTTTCTTCTTCCTTATCTTCAACTCTTTGGTTCTTCATATCAATACTCCCCCTCAAGCTTGACACTAGGGATTGGTCAAGCTTGGAAACATGAAGAACTTCCCTCATTAAAACCTTAATGTGCAAAAACCCAGTGGGATAAAAACACACTAAGGAAAAAGAGTAGAAGCCTTCATGTTAGGAGAGTCAGTGAGAAGTGAGGTCTATGAGTCCCAACTTAGAGTGGATGAACTCACAGACTTTGGTGCATGCTGCCTTGGTGAAGATGTCAGCTAACTGGTCTTCACTTCTTGTATAACAAGGTAGGATTATTTGTTTCTCCACAGCTTGTCTAACCTTGTGGCAGTCTACTTCAATATGTTTGGTCCTTTCATGGAAGACTGAGTTGCTGGCAATGTGAATGGCTGCCTGATTGTCACAATGCATTGTGATTGGTGATGTAATCTCGATACCCAAGTCCCCAAGAAGTCCCTTGATCCATATCAACTCATTGGTGAGCTTCCTCATAGCTCTATACTCTGCCTCAGCACTTGAACAAGATACAACCTCATGTTTCTTGCTCTTCCAAGTCACCAAGTTGCCTCCAATGAATGTGCAATATCCAGTAGTTGATCTCCTATCAATCCTATCTCCTGCCCAATCAGCATCACAATACCCTACAATTTCTGTACTTCCGTTGCACCCCATCCACACACCTTGACCTGGAGCCTCTCTCAGATACCTCATGATCCTTTCAACCATGTTCCAATGGTGAACCTTAGGCGCCTGCATGTGTTGGCTGACTTGGTTAACAGCAAAGCAGATGTCTGGTCTTGTAATGGTTAGGTAAATGAGTTTCCCAACCATCCTTCTATACTTCTTCATATCAGCAAACGGAGTGTCCTCAAACTCCCCTTCTCGCAGAACCTTGTAGCCATCTTCAAGGGGAGTCTTAGCTGTTCTTCCTCCAAGGTTTCCTGCCTCACTCAACAGATCAAGTGCATACTTCCTTTGAGACAAGAAGAGTCCTTCCTTGGATCGACATACTTCAATACCCAAAAAGTACTTAAGCTCTCCAAGATCCTTGATGTCAAACACAGACTTTAAGAAGGCTTTGGTGGCTTGGATTCCATCTTTGTCACTACCAGTGATGATAATGTCATCCACATACACCAAGATGACCACAATGCCTCTTTGACCAGGGAGAGTAAATAGAGTGTGATCAGCCTCCGATTTTCTGAATCCTCTTCCATTTAATGTAGTGCTCAGCTTGTGGTACCAAGCTCTTGGAGATTGCTTCAGTCCATAAATGGCCTTCTTGAGTCTTAGGACATTTCCAGGCTTGACCAAATGCTCTAGACCAGGAGGAGGATGCATGTAGACCTCATCTTCTAACTCTCCTTGAAGGAAAGCATTCTTGACATCCATCTGCCACAATTCCCATTCCAAATTTGTTGCAAGTGATAGAATAATCCGGATTGTATGCAGCTTGGCTACTGGTGCAAATGTATCCACATAGTCCTCTCCATATGTCTGAGTGAAGCCTCTTGCAACTAGTCTTGACTTCTTCCTCTCCTCCTTGCCATTTGGTAAGTACTTGATAGTAAACACCCATTTGCTTGATACAGCTTTCTTGCCCTTTGGGAGTTCACTCTCATACCAAGTGTCATTGTTGATCATGGCGTTAGTCTCATCCCCAATTGAGTCTCTCCATTCCTCAATTTCCATTGCTTCCTCATAAGATCTTGGTACATACCCTTGATCTAAGCCACTGATGAAAGCTTGGTGCTCAGGTGGAAATTGCGCAAAAGAACATACTGCTGAGATTGGATGAGCTACGGCTTGACTGTTGTAGTAGACTCTTGTGTTTACCCAGTTGGAAGGATCCCTCTTGATCCTTGTACTCCTTCTCAGTGGTTGAACCTGGTATTGTTCTTCTTGCTGCTCTTCTTCCTCATGAACTTGAGCAGTCTCCAGTTCTTGTACACTCTCCTGATTATGAACATCTGAACCTTGTTGCTGTTCTGGTTCTTGTTCATTGCCCCCCCTCAGGATCAGGATGAGTGACTTCCACAACTTCTTCTGTTGATGTAGGAGAGGAGCTCGTTTCAGCCTTCTCTTTTTGAAAACTGATGCCAAGACTTTCCATGATATTTCTCAGGTTATTGGCACGGTTTGAGTCTTGGGACAGGTCCTTGAGTTCATCCCAATTCTTCTGATCATAAAACCCTTTTCCTTCCATGAACTTCACATCTCTGGACACAACCACTCTTCTTGTTTCAGGATTGTAACACTTGTATCCTTTCTGTGTAGAGGAGTAGCCAACAAACATACACTTCATGCTCTTTGCTTCTAGCTTGTTCCTTTGCTCTCCTGGTATCAGAACAAAGCAGGTACATCCAAACACTCTAAGATGATGAATGGATGGTCTGGTTTGGTTCATCACTTCATAAGGAGAGATATCCTTCAGCACCTTGGTAGGAATTCGATTGATCAGGTAGCATGCTGTCACCACAGCATCACTCCAGAACCTTTTAGGGACATTTGCATGGAACATCATTGACCTAGCCACTTCCATAAGATGCCTGTTCTTCCTTTCAGCCACTCCATTCTGCTGAGGTGTATATGGGCAGCTTGTTTGATGAACTATTCCATGCTTGGCCAAGTGATTTTTGAAGGCATGACTTGTATATTCACCTCCATTGTCTGATCTCAGTACCTTCACATTCGCCTTAAAATGATTAGTAACATAAGACTGAAAGTTTATGAAAGCATCTAACACTCTATCTTTTGATGGCAGCAATGTCAGCCAAGTGTACTTGGACTTTTCATCAATGAAAGTCACAAAGTACTTATGGTTATCTCTAGACACACATGGAGAGCACCAAACATCAGAGTGAACTAGGTCAAAGCACTTCTCATAGACTGTTACTGATGTGGGAAAGACAGACTTGCAATGTTTTCCTAATATGCAAGCTTCACATTCCAAATGATCAAAGGGCATCAAATCAGGCATTATCAGTCCTAATGCACGTGAGTGTGGATGACCTAGTCTAGCATGCCAAGTATTACTATCACACACAGATGAGCTATTCATGCATAAAGGAGAAGAGAAGTTAGTAGGCTTAGTCTTTTGGAGATGGTATAGACCATCCTGGCTGTTTCCTTCTCCAATCACTCTTCCTGTCTCAAGATCCTGAAACTCAACATCATTTGGCCTAAACACCACCTGACAATTCAAGTCCACTGTGGCTTTCTTCACAGAGAGTAAGTTCGATGCAAAACCAGGCATGTAAAAGGCAGTAGACTCTCTATCAAACAACCTAAGATTCCCAATTCCTTCTATCTTCACCTTATCTCCATTTGCTATTATAACATTCCCAAGAGCAGGTCTAACATTGCTAATAAGACTCCTATCACTAATCATATGGTGACTAGCCCCTGAGTCTATTATAATTGGTTTAGAGATAGGAAAGTGATCACCAGACTTCCTGGAAGAGATGATGGCTTTGGCAGCTTTGATTAGTGGCTCAATCTCACTCATGCTGATAGGAGTATCAGTTATCCTAGCTTGCCCACGCACTGCTTTTCCATTGGCTTCACTTATGAGGGCAGAATACATAGATTGGCCCTTCAGAACCTCTAGCTCAACCTCCTTGAGCTTCAGTGTATCCGGCTGAGATCTCAGCCTAGATTTAAACTTGCTGAGCTTGTTTCTACTAGGAAATGGTTTCTGCTTGTTTCTATGACCTCCATAGACCTGCCCCATCCTCTTTTGCATCTCACGCCTATTTCTCATGTGATTAGCTGGTTTCTGGTCTTCCTTAAAGAGTTGGTTTGCTCCTTGTTCTCTTTGGACCAGAGAACATACTTCTTCTAAGTTTGGGAGCTTGTTTTCTCTTAGGATATGACTTATCAGCTTGTTGTAGGATGGATTTAGGTTAAGGAGAAGACTGAAGACTTTGTCTTGTTCATATCTTTCCTTTATTATCTCTGGATCAACAGAGAAGGGCCTGAGAGTATCCAACTCTGCCCATAAACTTCTGAACTTGCCAAAGTACTGATTAAACTCCACTTCCTCTTGGCTCAGATGATTGATAATCTTCTTGACTTCAAACACTCTGCTCAGGTTGGAGATATTTCCATACACAGTATGAAGGCTCTCCCATAGATCCTTGGCAGTTTCAAAATGAGAATAAGATTCCAAGATCGATTCTGAAAGAGAGCTATGGATGATTCCAAGTGCTTGCTGGTCCTCTTGAAACCACTTATCTTCATACCTCAGGCAACTCACCTGACCATCCTCTTGAGCCATCCTCTTTGAAGCATCAGCCTTCATGATATGGCTGTCCCAAAGTCCATGACTTCCCAAGGTAACTCTGGCCACTCTTGACCATAGCAAATAGTTATGACCCTCAAGGGTCACTGGAATAAGACTCTTATTCTCCATTTCCATGGTCGAAATTCTTTTACCCAGTGGGTAAAGCTATGGACCAGTGGGTAAAGATGAAGAACACAGAAATTTTGAAAATAGAAAACAGAGATTTGCGGAATGAAAGGAGCTTAAAGCTCTGATACCATGTTAGAATTGAGAAAATATGAAGAGAATAGAAGGGAATTGATAAGTTTGGATGATATATGGGTGAAGAACAAGAGAGAGATGAACAAGAGAGAGTTCTGGACAGAGTAAGAGAGAGGAGAGATGATGGACGAAAATGAAGAGAATAGAGAGAAGGGAGAGATTTCTCCTTGTCTTACTTCATTCAGAGTGCTTACAATATATATGGCAACATGCCTAACACAGAAAAGATTAAACAAAGAGTAAAATACACAAGAAGACAACACACCTGATCAAGAGATAGTGACAGGTCCTCAACAGCTTCTGGCCTTAAGCAGAACATGTGATCTTCTTATTTAAATCCATTCAAACTCTTCCTGCTGGTCAACCAAAGGCCCCCAACGTCTCTTTTGCCTCTGAGACAAGTGTTTGGCACACAAGCTACCTTCCTTGACTTGCAATCCAAGCTAGGTTATCTTTGGTGAGTTGCACGAACAGAATATAAAAGACTCGACCAGATTATTTCTTCT